>CABFOW010003148.1:59567-81310 GCA_902141385.1 Timema californicum | reverse complement strand
ATCCTCATTACATGTCCATACCATCTCAGGCTTGCTTCCTCTACTATCTTATGTACTCCAACATCCTCATTACATGACCATATCATCTCAGTCTTGCTTACTCTACTATCTCATGTACTCCAACATCCTCATTACATGACCATACGTTCTCATCCTTGCTTCCTCTACTAGCTCATGTACTCCAATATCCTCATTACATGATCATACCAGCTCAATCTAGTTGCCTCTACTCTCATATACAGTAGACTCTCGGCTATCTGACTCCTGACTACTCGACCTCCGGCCTATCCGACCCACCGCCATGCTGATCACAATTTACCCACCACTCGTTGATTCATGTTGCGACAAGAAATGAACTTGTACCTAGCAGGTGCACCATCAGTCTGTATCCATAAGTCGGTCTGTGCAGTTCATTCATTCGTGGATTGTTAAACTATGTTATAAAGTGTGTATACAGTCCAGTGTATTGTTGGTGGGTTTCAATTTTATGTGAAATATGGGTGACAAACAAAGGAAAGTGGTAGTAACTTTGGAAGAAAAAATGCAAGCAATAAAACGAATGGATTCTGGTGAATCGGCAAAGAAAATTGCATTCGAGCTAGGAGTTGGAAAAACTACTTTGGGTGATTGGCGAAGAAATCACACAGGTATATAAAAATGGGTGTTCTAAGCAAGCAAGTGGCGGTGGCATGAAACTTAGAAAAACTATGCAAAAAGGCAAACACATGGAAGTTGAAGAGGCTTTATATCTGAGAGGGGGAAAGGAATTCCAGTTTCAGGCCTCTTGCTCCAAGAAGAAGCAATTAGGTTTAAAAAAAACCAGAGGGGATGATGGTGAATTTACTGCCAGGGATGGGTGGCTTGATCGCTGGAAGAAACGTTTTGGTGTTAGACAGATAACGATTAGTGGTGAAGCTTTGTCTGCAAACAGTGACGCTGTCCCTGACAAAAAAAAACACCTTTTTGACTTGCTTGATAAGAAAGGTAATCCCAGAGAACAATTGTACAACTGTGATGAGATGGGGTTGAAATATCGGATGCTGTCTAAACAGGAAAAGGCCACACTAGGGTTCAAGAAGAGTAAGGACCATGTTACAGTTTTAGCTTGTAGTAACGCAACCGGAAACCATAAGTTGAGACTGACGTTGATTGGGAAATCTCGTAAGGCTAGATCTTTTAAAAATCTTAAAAGATTTAAATTCCTTGCCTCTGTATCATACCTACCAAAAAAGACGTGGATGAATGGAAACATTTTCAAAAAATGTTTAACAGAAATTTGTACGAAAATTTGAGAAACATTTAGCTGAAAACAATTACCCAAAGAAAGCAATCCTAGTCTTGGATAACGCTCCTTCGCATCCAGCAAATGACGAATTAAAAGTAGGAGAGATAAAAGCTTTGTTTTTGCCTGCAAATGTTACATCTGTATGTCAGCCAATGGATCGGGGAGTGCTGGAACCTTTGAAAAAGAAATATCGACGTAGGCTACTAAGCACTATCATAGCGGCCATTGATAACAATACAAACGTTGTGGTCGCATTAAAGTCAGTTGACATGCTGGATGTTATCAGATGGGTGTCCAAGGCGTTGGATGAAATTCCATCTGTAACACTTGTGCGATCATAGAAAATGTTGTTTGATCACAAAGCCAGTGGAAACTGGGAAGAGATAGAAGTTCTCGGCTCTAAGGAAGTCTCGTTGGAAGACATTACAGAATGGATGGCAAATGACAACCTCGAATAAACTACAGATGAAGATATTGTAGCGATGGTGTTAAATGAACAGCTGATTGAAGAGGAACAAGAAGATGATGAACCCTCCGATCGTATAACCCACTCCGAAGGCCTGAAGGCGATCGAGACAGCGCGCTGGAGTATATTGGCCAACAACAAGATGCAACACCAGCAGACATCATATGTTTACGTAAGTGGAAGGACATCGGCAAGGAAATTAATGAGAGGAAAAAGGCAGATCTTGATTAGAAACTTTTTCAAGCCTTAAGCAATGCAGTTTTGGGTTATAATATCTTGGTTTATATTAACAGCTGATTTGACAGAAATTTTTCTTCTAAAGAAAATTCATAGTAAAATTTATCCAACTTATTGTTCATTACACTTTTCGTTTCGTCCTTCTAATAAATATTTTGCGAAATGTATGTATGCATTTTTTTTCTTTTACTTCTAATTCAGTATTATACGTCGTTAATAAGGATAAATTAATATGACATAAGTCTCCAAACAAGTACAGTAGTTATTGTACATTACATTCAACACAATAGTGTGGTGGTCATTGACCTTGCAGGGGCTGATATACTTATGGCTCTGGCGTATCCAGCTGACCACCACATTAGGTTGAATAGCCGAGAGTCTACTGTACTTCAACATACTCATGACATAACCATACCATCCCACTCTTGTTTCCCCTACTCTTTCCTGGATAACTACATTCCTTATCTTGTTTCTCCTCATGACAGCTAACATGCTCCTCACAATCTTCATTCCCATGGCCTCCATTTTGTTACTCTCCCAACTACACAACTTTATATAATTCCTTTTTTATCAATTGCTTAAAATAATTATTTGTAGTCAAGGTATTCATAATGGTAATTAAAATACATTTTTGAAATTTTTACGTATCTCTCGAATACCATAGGAATCGAGAGTCATGTACAATTAATAAGCACACACACACACACACATACATACATTATTAATTATGGTACATTTTCCAAGGTCTAAAAATTCACTGGCATCACTTATTTACAGCAAAGCATCTTGGGTGGTGCATATATTTGAAAAACTTTTTTTTTTTAAGGATCTTATGGCCCTTCTCCCTAACCTAGCTATTTCTATAGTTTGGTGCAAATTTAAATATCGATGTTTCTACTGGTATCCCTGAAATGAATGCAAATACTCTTTTATTAATGAAAATGTCAGAAATGTGAATATAAGTTTAAAGCTGGTTATTTTTAATAAGAAAGTGTGTTTGTTATTCACTTTAAACGGGTGTGACTAACGATGTTTTATGGTTCAAATATCACGAAGCATTTGCGACATTTGAATCTATTTTTAACACAAGTCAATTTGTTTTATAGTTTTTTTAAAAATTATATTATTGACTTGCCTATATATATAAAAAAAGTAATTTACAAATCAAAAGGTTATGGACTTGTTTTATTTTTCAGATTTTTAACAACCACAATGCATTAATCTACCATTTGCTTTAGCTCTATTTATAGCTCCAAGTAATCGATACTTTGATCATTTATCAAAATTATACTCGATAAAATAACTAGCTAAAGATATCTCTGGATACAAGACAACCCAGAATGGTTCAGTGGTAGAGCATTGCTGCACAAAGCCAAAGGTTCCTGGTTTGATTCTCTTATCAAGGCTGTCATTTGTCATTTTTCACTTAATAATTTTCTAAATATGATTCACCCTATACATCTCTAATATGTTTTCCAATTTATAGAAGTTAAAATAATTAGGTTTATGCTATGTTACACTTATATAAATTCATGGATATTGATTGATTCATAAAATAAACGACCATAACCATATAATTAAAAATCAAATTAATAACATATTTTATCAGTTAATAATAAGTATAGCGATGGAATGTTTTGAAACACCCAAAACTCCTTTTTGCTCAGCTCTTCTGTCATCTTGTGACCATCCCCCCCCCCTTTGTGTTTTATGGTTTCCTCTTTAAGGAAGTTGTGTTGCGCTTTTTAAACTTCCCCCTGATGAGTTCCGTTAGAGTTAAACCGAGGTCAGGGGATTGGGCGGTGACGATCAATTTTCTTCAAGAGGCAGCTATTATCTCTTTGCCAAATGGCAGCAAGTTAAAGTGTGAACTGTGTTCTTCTTTCCATTGTAAAATCCATAATGTTTTTGTTCTTTTTATGTGTTTTTATCCACCTTTCCTTTACCTTCTTCCAAATATAGATTAAATTGTTTATAAAATATTGTGCTGTATAATAGAACTTTATTTTGAGCTTAGTAATACAAATTCACTTTTGTTTGAAGAGATTCCTATTTTTATTTTGAAACCATTTAAAATTTAGGGCTATTGATTTGGTTTTCAAATACATGTTCTGTCTAAATAATTTAAAACCACTGCCAAACATTTTAAAAATTGTTTGTAAATAATAGCTTGAAATCAAGTTGTGTAAATTTAATCATCATCTAATCATGCTGTTGAGATCCTTTTTTTTTTAATCACAAAAATTCCCTTGCTTCCTCTACTCTTTCATGTGCTCCAACATCCTCATTACACGATAGTACCATCTCAGTCTGGCTCCCTCTACTCTTTCATGTACTCCAACATCCTCATTACACGATAGTACCATCTCAGTCTGGCTCCCTCTACTCTTTCATGTACTCCAACATCCTCATTACATGACCATACCGTCTCACCCTTGCTTCCTCTAATATATCATATACTTCATTCATCCTCATTACATGACTGTACCCTGTAATGTTCTCCTTGTGCCCCATATCTTGCCTGAACTACTTTATTCCTTAGTCTTTTTTCTCCTTATAACAATATTCCCACACACTTTGTTTAAATATGTTTTATGGTCAGTGAAACTATATTAAAGGGCCATTGTTATTACATAAAATGTTCACCATAAAGTTATTATTTTTTGTTGATTCTTCCTAAAAATACATTAACCTTCCTTGAAAGTAATCGAAGTCTCTATGCCATGACTGATTTTGAATAACATGCTTTATACTATAATTTTATTTCTAAATAAAATGTTGGAATTATGTTTTGTATTAAGTATTTTTTTCATATCATTGTGGTTGTATAAAAATTAATGTGAATGTACCTTACACATATCAATGATTTTTTTTAGGAAAGGGACAATTTTTTATTTGTTTCTATGACTTGTTCTATCAGAAATCTTTCAAGGAGCTTTTTTAAACAGAAAAGAGGAAATCAAATCATTTCAATATAGAAAAAAATTGAGCAGTGAGATTTGGCACTAATAGATTGTTTGTCCATTGGCAGCACTGTAAAGTGTGAGCCGTGTTCCTCTTATGTACTTTCTTCTAGGTTTAATACTAATAATAGTACATTTTTAACCGAAAAAAGGTGTTTTTTTTTCAAAAGTGTTTATTATTTTTTTAAACTGTCACTATCCTGAGCTATGTAGATATTTTTATCACCTTGTCTTACTACTTTATCAGGTTATACACACGCATATATGTCACTCACTATAATGGGGTAGGTATGAGGAAGAAAGCATTTTTAGAGGTAATATACCTTCATTTGCGCGGAAGAAGAGTGGGAAATCGTTAAGGGAATAAAAACCTCAATAGACCTGACTGGAATTCAAACCCCAATATCCTCGTTTTCAGCAGGCCAATCAAACACGAGTGATTCAGCCACGGAAGCAAGTTTTTGTAGATCTTATTTTTAAAAGTAACTTTCCCTTTCTCTGTGAAATTATATATTACTTTATAGGGGGAAAATAATAAGAGGATGGTAGAATTTATAGGAATTGTATCCACATTTGGAAGTTGGTACACCTACCCTGGATTCAAACTGAAACATCCCTATCTGTAAACTAGATTACACTAAGAGCGATAACAATAAACCACACCCAACGCTTACCTACCTCATTGATTGTATGTGACATGTAGTGTGTCATTATTTGTCATTTTCCCTGAAAACCATTGATATGTTTTTTTAGTTGTGTCCCTTTTGGAAGCGATTTATTCTTGCCTGCAGTAGAAACCATCAATGAATCTATGCTTTAGGTTTTGATTGGAACGACGACAATTGGAATGCTCCAAATATATCCTTGTACAAAGCAATTTTGATCGTGTTACTTTTCGATGTTAACCCGACTAAAGAAAAAAAAAAATGCTTAGTACTATAAGCTTTAAAATATGCTCTCTTTATATTTACAAAGGTTTTTGCACCAGTTAAATTAATAGAAACCTCAAAAAGGATGCACATTTAGGAGTTTTTGGGTATTGATAAGGAAACAAATATTGTTTACGGGCTATGTTGCCAACTATACCTTTTTTGATTCGAAACAAATACATAAAATCTAAATATTGTATATACCTATCCAACTTAAACGCCAAATATAATTTGACTAATACAGATTTGACATGTGAATAGTAACTGCACTGTATATAGAAGCACAAAACGATAAAATAAAAGGGATACATTTTTTCCCCCCTCCAAACGAAGTCAAAGCTTAACACATATTTGAATCAAAGTTGAGGTTTTCAAAGCTTCGTACATCCTCGTAATTTATATAATTACTTAGTGAGTACTAGTCATACAAATATTCACTTTCCCTCAACTAAAAGCTCAAAACACATGGAAGTGTGGAACGAGGATTTCTGGCAGTATTGATAATCAGTTTATTTTTGCATTGGCTACATTTCTTGTTTTCAATTCATTTGTCAACCAACCACCCTAACTTGGTGTGTGCTAGACTCTTTACTAGAGAGTATTAAACAAATTCTCGACTAGATCCATTTTTGGGATAAACTTTCCTATCATAACTGATGACGCGATTAATCCCCACAGAATCGGTCTTGAAAGCTGAACGTTAAAAAATGATGCCCTGGACATGTAAATCGAACTTTCACCACTTACCAAAAATTAGACTCAATAAAACATCTAGCTAAAGATATATCTGGATACAAACCGGGATGATTCATTGGTAGAGCATTGCTGCACCAAGCCAAAGGATCAAGACTCAATTCTCTTATCAAAGTTGTCATTTTTCACTTAATTTAATTTTCAAAATATGATTCATCCTGTACATTTCAAATAAGTTTTCCAGTTTATAGAAGTTAAAATAATTAGTTTTATGTTATGTAACACTTATATAAAGGCATGAATATTAATGCATAAAATAAACAACTATAACTGTTTAATTAAAAAACAGATTAATAACTTAATTTTATCAGTTATAGCTATAGAATTTATTGGAACACCCAAAACTCCTTTCTGTTCATCTCTTTTGTCGTCTTGTGGCTATATCACGTTTGGTTTGACATTAAACTTGCGTTTTGAATGTTGTGAAAGTTATTATTAATTTTTATGTCTTGATGCAATTTATAAGTTTGTTATTAAATACTTTTTTCTTAAGCTTTCATCGGATCTGAAACCCATGCTTGCATGTAAAATGTGTTGTGTGATGTATTTATTCATGGGACTTTTATTTTTAACACCACTGAGAAATATATTATTTAGAAACTTTGGACCCCTTATTCAACACAAGATAGCTCAACACTTGATTAAACTATGGGGTGAGGTTGATAACTACAATAATTTACAGTGATCAACTTCACACCTTAAGAACTTAGTAGTCTGTTTTGCTTCAACGTTGACATTCAGATTAAACAGCCTGAACCAGATGTGTCATTTTGCATTTTTTTTTATAGTTTTCATTAGAAAAAGGTGCAAATTATACCCAAAAAAATCACACTATTAAAAAGCTCATTAAAATGGCCTGCTATGATGGCATTGTGGTCTAAGACAGACAGGTGTGTTCAACCTTTTTTATGTCCACTTTGTAAAGTTTCTGTCTCTTGCTGGTCCGTGGGCAACAATACTGTACCGACAGTATTCAAACTGAATACATATTAAGTTATTTTATTCGTATTAGTTCTTATATGCCTATACTCATACTAGGGATTAGGATTTCTCATGGAGTATGTTCTATGTTTCACAGCTGGAGATTGCTCGATTTGACTTGTCTCCTACTAAACTGTAATTAGTCGATTCATAGTACATTTGTATTAAAACACAATGTTCTTCGCAAAAAATCGTTTATAAAATAACCTAAAATACGTAAATAAGTATTTTATAGTTGTTCATGTAATATATATATATACATACACAAATTTTCTTTGAAATAATTTTATATTTTTCATGAGCCAGCGGGGCCGCAAAAAATGTTACCACGGGTCGCGCGTTGAAGATTCTTGGTCTAAGATGATACTCTTGCAATAGTTTGGATTGTCGATGACCAAGCGATCGAGGTTATAATCTTGGTTAAGTGTACAAAAGTGATTCTTCCTCGTAACATATAAACGCAAGTACATTTCTTATAAATTCAACCTTTATCATCCTTAACACATTAGCATAATTAGTACATATGTAAATAACCTGTATGGGTACCAAGACGCAGAACTAATTTCAAAGGCTCCAATTTAATTGTCAAAGAAACGAATGCAGAAAACCAGCGTGTGTGCAATCATGTATCTAATTGTTTGGTTAATCGTAAGTGATATGGGCTCTTAAGGTGGGCATGTAGGGAATGCAAGCCAAGGGCGATGTTTTTACAGTTTTTATAACAAAATATTTGTTTATCTGAAATAAATAAAATGGCTTCACTATAAACATAGAGTTTAATTTTCTTGTTTCTTCTGGAGAAATATTGTATTTATTTTAACCAAGAAACAGTATTGCTATAAAACTGCAAAAACACTGGCCCTTTTTCGCATTGCTTACACTTACACCTTAACCTTAACAATGTTAGGCTCTTTTGTGTTAATCACCCCTTAAGGGGTCCAATCTTTCTCAAAAATATTTTTGGGAAGTGAAAGGGGATATTTGCATTATTTTTGTCCAAACTTTCCCTATTATGATACTTGTGTATTTTTTGTCCTGCTTTTTATCAAGATAAACAAAAGGGTAATTCCATGTCAAATGAGCCAATATTTGAATATTTTTGATCCCATGATGAAACTTTACACAGACTTGATGGTAAAATACTCTAGTTCTTGTGTGATTTTTTTAAACGTTTTAAAAATCAGGTATTTGAGAAATTCAAGGTCGAAAATTGTATGGCATGACCTTGAAATTTAAAAAATGTCAAAAACTAGATTATAAAATAAACTACAAAATGTTTTTTTCCTCTTTCTTCTTTCTCATTTCTAGCTTGAGTAGGTTATCATTTATTTTGTAACTGTGCATCAGCAGAAAATTGCAATTTTTTTTTAGATTTTTGATGGCCATAACCTAAAAACTACTGCGAATACAAATCTTAAATTTTTTCACTATCTGTGAGGGTACATTAGATTAGTCAAATTTGAAAGAAAGATTCAAGAAGTTTTATCATTTGTTTGCAGACGTCTTTGGGAAATTTTTACTCCTTAAAATAGGTCGAATTTGTTGGGAACAAATACATTATTAATCGCAAAATTTGCTTTCAAAATAAGCGTTGTCCTTTGATAGATAAGTTTTGTTATAAAATAAAAGATAGCAATATTTTTAATTGTTTTAATCTTAATGGACACACATCTTTATTGGTCAAGTTGCTGTCAGTGCTGACTGATTATATCAACACATTACTTATAATTTAAATCAATACTTGAACTAATACCACATCCAGCGCCCCTCCCCCCCGCCCCCCATTAATCCCTCTCTGAGAGCGGAAACTCTCATTTCACCAAGAATAAATTGTTCATATATAGTGTTAATCAAACCCAGAACCCTTAACTCACTAGGCAGACATTCTACCGACTGAGCTAAGGTTTCTTATACAATAGGCACTTCTCAGACAGTAAAACCTCCCATGGATGTGACCTTGATTGTAAACAATTTTCAAACAATTCCTCATAATGTGAAACTGTTTATTTTATTTAAAGGTGTACGAGTAGCTATTTTCCACTTTTTTAAGTCGAGTTCAAATCGAGTTTGATTAATATAATACAATATTTGTTAAACATATATTTCAAATTGAATTTCTGTAATATACCCATTAATAAACCACAAGTTTTTTAAAATATATTTTCACATAATCATATTTTTTAATAAATTCATTATAGTTGAAATAGTTATTATTTTTTAATCAGACAAACAGAAATATTATAGCAAATCAATAATTTCAAGCGCTCTAAATTTGAGTGAGTTTTTGGGGAAATTTCCAAATTAAGTTTGAACAACTGCTATATTTCAACTGGAATTTTTGACTAATAGCATACCCCTAAATCTATTTGTTAAGTTTGTTTGTTATCGATGCAAGCAAGGGTTTCACTATCAAAAAGTTACAGGAAATAAAATTTGAGAATTTGCGATCCTGTATGTTTCTCATGAGGGTGTTGTGTTTGTAGAGTCTAGACAGCTAACCAACATTTAATAAGTGAAAACACAATCATTGTACATTTATCGTGTTCTTATTTTACTTATAAATTTATGCAAATTGAAATTTTAGAATTTTGTGACTTTAGCCTTTGAGATATTATTATTGGATTTTAAAATGTATATAGTTTTTTATTATTATTATTTTTTTTTGTAAATACAATGAAAAAGATAAGATTGTGTGGCTGGGTTAATATGTTTTTGGATTATTGTTTTGCTTTTTTTTCGCAAAGTAATTAAATAAACTAAGAGATTCTCATTGAGAAACATCACGAAAATGGTCACAATTATTTTGGATAGTGTTTTTTAATTATATTATGTATTAAAAATTATAGTTCATGAAAAAAATTAACATTAAGTCTGCAAATCTCATAAAAATTAAAATCTTAATACTTAAAAGAAATCTTTTATCAGAGTACGTATGCTAACTGCAAAAAAAATGTGCATAGTTTATTTTTTATCATGTGAATAAATATATTAGCAATAAAATTTGTTATACATTATACTATTTGTTTATTTTATTTGTTAATCTGTATTCATAAATTTTTGATGAAAATGTTTATGAATGTGAATTATTATTATTATTCTTGTGCATTTTCATCAAAAATTTTGTTAGAGTAAGTTGCTCAAATGAGAAAAAATAAACCAGTAATTTGTATTACAATACAAAATTATTATTTTACCGTCAGAAGTATATTTAAGTACATTCAAAAATAATACCAGTAATTTTAAAAATGTTGGTTTACATTTTGAATCAATTCTATAAACGCCATTGAACTGTAACTACCAAATTGTCTTAAAATCAAGTTTCCCAAATTTAAAAAATATCGGACGTGGGTTTAATCTGTTGTTGGTGACTTGGCGGTCTAGGGGTAAAATATCAGACTTCTGTGCTGGCGGCCGGGGTTCAATCCTCGGTCCCGGCACATATTTATCTGATTATCAAACCCTTCCTTCACCTCTGACAAGACATCTTGTGAATGTGGGGAATGCCAGGCCTCCACCGTGGTTCGGATCCCACGTTAAACTGTAGGTCCTCCATTTCATCTCACAATCACCCTACCATAACACATTAGCGCAAGTGTGTACAGCCCGAATGGGTAGTAAGACGCGGTGCTAGTAATAATAATCTGTTGTTTCTTGAATTGAAATCAATATATCTATTAATTACAAATATCAATCAAAAATTGTTGAGAATAAAAACCCAACACGACAAGTGTAAGCGGTTTAACGTTTCCGTATTTTTTCTTTTTCTTTTAGTGTGGTTCAAATAAAACTTAATAATTCTATTCAGGGGATGACTAGGAGATGATTGGGGAGAGTTTTAAACACCTGGCCGGTTTTGAAACAAGTACCCACACTGCTGACAGGGCATTCTAAGGTGTTATGTTGTCGACAGAGAGGTTAAGGTATAAATTATGGCCTGGTCCACTTTGGGATATATATTTACGCTTGTGACTCTCTTACTCTCTTTTTATATAAATGTGGGTGCAATTCTTGTTGGCTACCCTTCTCACTCATACCACTTAATTATATTGTGTGTGTTTTTGCTAGCATCTCATATTACTAACCGTTTAGAGTAATTGGTACATAAACGAATAACCCATTGTGTTAGGTCAGCGGTTCCCAAAGTGTACTCCGCGAATAGATTGGAAATACAAATAAATAAAATGTGACAAGATATCAAAACTGTGAAGTTGTGCGTCCATGAACTGTGTATAGGTAAGTATTGGGTAGAAATTATTTACAGACTGCACTCGGCGAAACCAGACAGATGGACTAGAGGGTGCCATTTCACCCAGTCTTTCTGAGAACTTCGTCGCACTTTCGGATACGATTGTTTGCTTCGACACCTTTCCAGAATTTTCTGGAAAATATCTATCGGATATTAAAAACTCTCGTGTTTCTTCACACCTTCAGTAAGTTGAAGTTCAGTCAGTGTACTGTTGACAGTCCAAACAAATTAAGTAGCAGTGCAATGTTTTTTATTTGAATGTCAGAAAAGCCAAACTGGCATCGAAGCAGTGTGAGCACTTAAATGATAGACATCAGATTCTGCGGTAAAAAAGAATTTTGCAACTAAGAAGTCGCTATGAGACAAATTTGAAGTTTTTGTCAGATAAAGCGAAAATAATCCTTCTTCCCTTCGCGATAACTTACTTATGTGGATCAGGATTCTCTGCCTATGTGGATACTAAAATAAAAGATCCCAGCTCAACGCAGAGCCAGATATTCGGTCACATCTGTCCCAAATTCTACCAGATGTAGCCACATTGTGCAAATCAAAACACAGCACTCCCATCCCTCTCATTGGAATTTATGTCTGCAGTCTATACTTTATCATCCTTTTTTTTATGCCAAGTGACTTTTTTTTTATGCATCCATGAAAATGGTTTTAACACTATCTTTGAGAGTAACATTGTGGATTTACAATATCTGCTTTGAATTCATTATCAAATGTGTTGCTTTAGGTTAATTAATGTTTTTGGTTGTTTTGCGTTTATGTAGTTAAGTTCCTTATCTCTCTGAAATTAAGGGAGAAAATAACATTTATAGTGAAATAAAACTTGATGTTCATCATGCCCATATCCTTAAACATTCGTTTCCATCGTGAATACTGCTGTAATTCGGTTTAGTATCTATATATGTAGAGTATATGTGAAAATATCGTTGCCCTTATAACAAATACACTTATGTACAAAATTGTTGTTTTGAGAAAACTATATTTAAAGTTACAATTTTCAATGGCTTTCAATAGAAAAAGTTAAGTTTGGATCAAAATTTAAGCTATTTAGAAATCGAAAAATAATTTGTGCTTTTACTATACGATAAAATATCTACTAACAACTTTAAAAAATACAGTTAGGTAAATATAGCAAAAAAAAAGAATGTGCTTGCCTTTAGCATCAGGGCAACTAGTAGTGCTCCGTGATTCAAAAAGTATGGGAACCGCTGTGTTAGGTATTAGAAAGGTACAATTTAGAGAAAGTGTACCTGCATTTTTGTGGAGGGAAAGTGTAAACCATTTAGGAAATACCCCCCTTTGAACACCTGACCGGGATTGAACCACAAACTCCCAGTTACCAGCAATTTAGTCTCTTGCGAGATCAACACTTTAAAGCATACAGCCACCAAAGTAGTTCACTTATATCAAATGATTAATAACTCTTGTATTGAATATACTCCTAAAAATGTTTGGTACGCGAGTACAGTCCAATTTTCATAGAAAGGACTTAAACAAAAATAGCAATATATTTTATTTTGTGGTAGACAATGGTAACTTAAGTGTCAGATAATAACCTTCCAATGGAAACTGGAATATGTCTATATAAGACTGAATTTTCTAAGTGTGCCAAAGGGGGAAAAAAAACCATTTACCAAGTTGTTAAGTTAAATTTGGTTCTCAAGTTCACTTATTCATGGTTGTTTTAGTGAAATTCCAAGTTTTCTCAAAATACCATATTATTGTTCTATGGCTAGCATTTTTATGCAATTTTGTTAAGCTAACACATAACTTAATGATTTGGTTTGAAAAAAAAATGTTCATATAGATTTTCAAATAAGAGTAAAAATTATAGATTACTATAAGAATAAATTATAAAGTTGAATTCCAAAAGTAGGTCTTATATACATATGTTATTTTTTTTAGAAATGGGTATGATACCTAGAAAAACTACTGGATCTACTTCCATGTATTTATACCCCAGGTCATGTGATCTTCAGCTGTCACTTTTGATATCGATTCTTAAGTTCAAACTTTTTCCTGTCAAACTGTCTTGGATTTTTATTAATAAATTAGCATATTAACTTGCAATGCTGCTTAGGGCCAACTATTTAAACTGGAGTAATATAGCAATGTCTCAATTTATTACAAGTTGCGCTGATTACATTTATCATGAGCCACGTCCCTCAACCAACACTCAAGAACAACTGAGAAGTCCTTTCTTGCTCCAAAAAAAATGATAAATTGATTCCAAAGGAACATTCTAGAAGCTTGTTACCCCCACTTACCAATTCTATACCAATGAAAGACCCGCCTCGGTGGCTTAGTTAGCTAACGCACTAGATTCGTGTTGAGCTAGACTGGCTAGGACGAGGAGATAGAGGTTTGAATCTCGCTCAGGTGAACCGAGGTGGTTTTCCACCCTCCCTCCACGCAAATGTGGGTTCACTTCCTCTATCATGGTGGCTACAGACAGGGGAAACCTGGAAAAGTCAGGGAATTTTTGGATGACAGGGAAAACAGGGAAATGTCAGGGAATTTAACTAAAAATAAGGAAAAGTCAAGGAATTAGAAAATATGTCTAAAATATTCCATTAATTTCGCAACTAAACACTAAAACAAATACATCAAATAACATCTCAGATTTTAAAATAACTGATAAAACTGTTTATGTATAGCAGATACAAACTTTTTTTAATATGTGATTAATAATGAATCAAACCAGTCATCATCCACCATTAAAACTGGAAAAAAGTAGTCAGGGAAAATTGAAAAATGTTGCCTGGAAAACCTGAAAAAGTCAGGGAATTTTGTAAAATATGTTTTCCACCCTCCCTCCACGCAAATGTGGGTTTACTTCCTCTATATGTAACCTTCCCAATTCCTGACTCATTAGCGTACAACCCGAACGGATAGTAAGACGTGGTGCTTTGTAAATTTACCGATCAAAGTCTTCCCTTGGCCCCTGCTGTGAAGACCTGGCTGCTTGGGGGCGACTACCCCTGTTTGGGTTGGTAGTTGGGTCAGCTGATATAGAGCAAAATATTTCCTATTTTAACTAAACCATCAGCAAGGTTGTGTCGCTAATGGGCCCCCCTCGGTGGTGGGATATAAGGAGATGGAGGCATTTTACTAAGCTGACCCAGCCATGTCTTTATTCAAAACAGGGTTGTTTTTTTACATTCTAATTTTATTAATGCCTGTATATTTATATTAAATTTTATTATTTTACAATTTAATAACTCAAGTGATTTTATAAAACAAAATTAAGCACTGGACCAAAAAAACAACATTTAAACGTAATAATCTCGACTATATTTGTATAACATCCATATTTAAAATATAAAAATCACTCTTTTTGAAGATTTGCGCGCTGTAGATTGATAAATCTTTATCTATCTGTCATAGTGCATTTGCCGTTGCTCTCGTTTTTCAAGCTCTTGAAGTTTGACGTTGTTAGTATACGCGCGAGCGACATGAGCTTTGGTAGACCTGAACTCACGATCTTTGTAGTCACCTGCCGCTGATATTAACGCTGGCATGACTGGGCGTGATGTGATTGGAACATTGTTGCATTGAATAGTTAGACCTGAACAAATTAGCACAAACATTAGACATACCTTCGAACTCCTCAAATCCGCAAAGATTTTCAAGATTTAATTGTTTATTGATTAGGGGCTGTCCAGAAAATATGTCATGCTAATTTTTTTTTTATATCCCCTCCCCCGTTTTGTCCCATATTGTTACAATTTCCAGAAAAACTACTTTCCTATCAGTAGGTACTAGAAACTTGCCTTGGTTTGACTGGTGAAATGGTATGGTGTTCCCAGTTGACACATGTTTGCTCGGCATACTGCTGTCGCCCACTGCAACACGACGTCATGCAGGTATGTGGCATGTTACACCATGTTTCAATTAAATACAAACGTGTTCACACTTTATAGAACTAAGGGTGTGAAAAGTTACTCCTGTTTCAATCCGAAGCCGAATCGAACTATACGAAATATTTCCAAAGCTAAATCAAAGTTTGAATATTTAAGTGTAAGACGTGTATTAATCACAACTTGTGAATGTGAGGAATGCTAGGCCTCCGCCGTGGTTCGGATCCCACGTTTCATCTCACAATCACCCTACCTTTGCACATTAGCGTAAGTGCGTATAACCCGAACGGGTAGTAAGATGCGGTGCTAATAATAATAATAATAATAAAACTATTTAAGAGCATATATTTCATGTGTTGGAAAAAATAATTTATTTTGTATGGTTATATTAACAAAATGTTATTTTGCAAACAGGATAACCGTAAATAACTAATATATTCCTTCCCTAACTGATAAATAAAACTACTATCACAACATGTAATTTAATTATCTCAGAATTATGTCATGGGAACATTAATTTGTTATGTACATGAGCACAAAATGACAAAAGTTGAGAGTAAATATTGTGTACGTTTAACTTCTTTTTCTTTTTTTTCTGAATAGAAGCTAAAAGCTTATTAATATTCGAAGTGAAGTTGGACATTTTCGAAGCTATGAACACCCCTAATACATGCTATAAAAATATACTCTTAACAATTATCTCAGATCTTACTAGTAATTTTGAAACAAGGTGCTCACGTATTTTACTTAAGTGAACCGGCCACATGCTGGAAATAGTTGAGGATGATGAGTTTCAAAGAATGCTATTAACACCTTTACAAACCTGATTTTTTTTATATAAAAAACCCACTTTAGATCAGCAACATTGATTGAAAGTCATTAAAATTTGGCATTCTATAAATGTGTCTCGTTTGATTTATTGATTAAAAATATGTAGAAATCTCTTAATAATACTCCCTTATTGATTACTGTAAACAAAGAAAATATGTCTGGAAAGGCAAGGCCTGCACACCAGAAAACTGTAGACATTGCCTTCCTATCCCTTTTTCAATGTTTAATTTATTGATTACTGTATGATTTATCATCAAATCATTAATTAAACAGGCTAATTACATAAATACAATTTATTTTACACTCATTACCGTTTCCAGCCCGTGGTCAGTTTTTTATTCAAGCCATATATTTTCCACTACCGGCTTTATAGGCTTGTCGTAGCTTCATATTACGCATTTATAATATATCTTAAAACTAAGAAAAGCACAACATCCTGTCCCTGGCTGTCGATTCATCACTGCGAGAGGGTAAGCCGGGAACCGAACCCAGGACATTTAGCTCGGTAGACGGACACACTACCGATTGAGCTAAGGTGTCGAATATCTGAATAAAAATGTAATATTTTCATTTCCACCAGTGTGGCAACATGAGATGGTAGTTCTATGGATATCTATTATTATTATTATTATTATTAGCACCGCGTCTTACTACCCGTTCAGGTTGTACGCACTTACACTAATGTGTAATGGTAGGGTGATTGTGAGATGAAATGGAGGACCTACAGTTTAACGTGGGATCCGAACCACAGTGGAGGCCTGGCATTCCCCACATTCACAAGATGTCTTGTCAGAGGTGAAGGAAGAGTTTGGTAATCAGATAAATCTGTGCCGGGACCGAGGATTGAACCTCGGCCGCCAGCACAGATGTCTGACACCTTACCCTTAGACCGCCAGGTCACCTTTTTATTTTTATAGTAAATAATTGTTCAGAGTTTATCTTACATAGAACATCAGGATAACTCGATCTGTTGCTGCATCGGTCAGAAGGCGGGACATGGTGAGTCTGTATGGAAAGGAAAAAAACCACCCGTTATTTAATTGTGATTTTATTAGAATAAAATGTGTGTACATAACATTTTAGTTGGGAAACCTTAAGATTCAAGACCCCTTGGTAGGCCAAGGTGGTCGATGGGAGATTAATGTAAGAATGTATTTGAAGCCGGCTGTGTCTCAGGACTTAGGTTCTGGCGGACATGCACTTTCTCATTCGTTAAGGCCAAAGAGTAGGTTAGTTTTTACATAAAAGGCATTTATATAATTCTATAACCAAGTTAGGAACCTAGTGTGGGATATTAAAGTACACTCAAGACATATTACATTCCTATCTTGACGCACGCCCTCGAGACCTGTACCATCACCAACAGAGACAATCGAATTAAAGGCCTCTGAATTAAAGTTCATAAGATGAATGTTAAGAATAACTGAGATCAAATGGCTGTATTAAATTAAACATTGAAAGGAGGGTAAAAGGGCAATTTAATATAAATACAACATTCTATCCATCTATCAAGACTAAAGACACCAGTTTGAACAGGCAACCGCAGAATCAAAGCCTAAACTTTTTTTTAATCAAGAAACAGGTGACAACAGAATCTAAGTGCCCATGATCTACCTCTAGCCATGCTGCCATAGTCACTCCAGTCTGTGTTTAACTCTCTAATGCTGAAGAAGGGGACTGATGTAAACCGAAAATAGCACAATTATGTGTTTAAGTTGTGAATTTTGAGGCCCACAGTTTTTTTTTTTGGTAAGTGCGTTTCAATGTTAAGAACTGATAGAGACAGGATAAGGTAGTTCTGACCAATAGGAAGGATGTCGGAGCGAATAGATGTGTGCTAGAAACAATAAGTAGCGCTCGACTGGAGTTGTATGGATATCTACAAAGAATAAACAACAGAAGAAAGGCATGACGATACTCTGAAATGGAAGTGAATGGGACGAAACCAGTTGGAGGACCAAAGACGTGATAAATAGAGCAATTTGAAGAGATATGTAAAAGAGCAAGAACAAGCTTGGATACCCTCCATGAGAGTGAAATGTACAAAGACAGGATTAGATGGAGATCGACGATGACATTACAGTTTGGTGATTTAAAAAAAAATTATGTGACCTTTATAACTAAATTATCTAAGAGTTGTATGTATGAAATAAAGTCCTTTGTTCATTTTACAATCTACAATTGAATAATAATGATAGAATAGTGGAAAATGAAACACAAATTAAATTTAAAAATACACTAACATATATTTAGTAACACTTCACTATTTCGATACCATAAGTTATCTTCCCTAGGAAGCAAAGTCTCTAGAGTTTACTATTTCCTGAGGAAGGTTTTATATGAAATCAAAATATTGAAGTTTTTTTAATAGATGTCTTGTTTTATTTGGAAGAAGGTATAAGAAAGATGGGAACACAATATTGCTTTTACAATAAATAAAAAAAGAATAAGGTTTACAGGTTGCCGTCCAATCCCCCCGAATTAGCTCTTCTACATTTTCCGTTTACATGTTCTTATCTAAAGTGTCCTATCATTCTTTACAAATTTCCTTTTTCTACCTATTGTGTGATCCCCCCATCCCCTCATCTTTGAGGAAGTTGCATTACATATTTCACATTCCCTCCTGATGAATTTCGATAGAATGAAACTTGGGTCAAAGAGTTGGGCAATAATGATTGGTTATCTTCAAAAGTCAACCGTTAATTGGTTTGTCCAGTGGCAGCAATGTAAAGTGTGAACCACTGTAAAAGCCGTATATCATGTTTTACCCCTTTAATAAGTTATATCTATCCGCCCTGTACCTTCTTCCAAATATAATAAAATGTAACTCAAAAACGTGAAAAGAATTTTTCCCTAAAGATATATTTATTATATATTATATTCATGTCGTTTTACTTCTATACAATGTAAAAATCATATTATTTTTTGTGCGCTATTTGTTTTTTCACACTTTCCTGTTCTATCTTGCCTACAATGAAAATAAGATATTTTTTTTCCAACTTATAGAGCACAGCATATCCTCTAACCTTGGCGGCCACAAGCATGCCTTGCACCTTGCTCGCTGGTGTCGGTAGCGTAGGAGGGTTCATATTATTCAGACTTGTCGTCATCAAGTGTGTGATGGAGCCTGGTTGTCTGTTCTTGCAGGGCGGGTGGCACTCGTTCATGAGGCTCAGCTTGCCGTACAGCCCGTACATGGCCGCGCGGTCCCTCTTGGGCTTCTCACTCCTCTTCACCATTTCAAGCACCTGGAATAAGACCCTCTTAAGAGTGTTGGGTTGGTTCCCCTCCAGGGTCGGGCTAGCAGGTTTCCCGGGACTACACATATGATGACACCTTAACATACATTCATAAATACCGCTGGAGTGATGTTTCACCACTAGGTGAAGTGGTGAGTGAAAGAATTTATATGTTACTCGCTTCGGTGGCCGCATGGTCAAACACGCTACTCTCGCAGTAGACTAGACTGCCGCGATGACAAGGAGATCGAGGTTAGAATCTGGGTCTGGTGTACCGTAGGGTGGTTTAACCAAAATTGTTTTCCACTCTCCCTCCACAATATGCGGGTACAAATAAGCATATAACCCAAACGGGTATAAAGAGGAAGTGCTATAAAAAATTATATATTTATCAGTAAATAAATTAAATTCCGGGGTAATTTCAACTACATCATCAGTTATTATCTCGTTATTCAGTTAACTTAAAAGATCAGCTTCTACTTTCTACCTTCATGAGGAAAAATGTTTATAAACGGTTAGACAATATCCGAGTGTCTACCTATATATATTTTATATATATCTAAGTTTGTAAAGTGATGATAAAAATTGTAACAACCAGTGTTCACTTTACAAATGATTTTACGTTTGTATTAAGAAAACCAAGAAACAACCATCGAGTCAGTTTCACATTTCATATTATTTGTATATCTTCACAAAATTATGTACCCCGGGTACCCTTATACTCACTCACTGGTGCATTTGATTAAAATTTAGCGAAACAAACATTTAGAATTGAATGGATAGCTTTAAAATGAGTCTTAAAGGTCCTGGGTTTGATTTGTGTGTCTAGGCCTTATTTTTCAATCCAAAGAATGTGATATCTAGATGCGGCTACAACTGAAATTAACAAAAGCTTGGATATTTAGTAAATCAGATTTATATTTGCCTATAGTAGTTGCGAGAGCCCAAATCAAACCGATCCGTTGAGCTATGCTCCGACGGCACAGTCCACCCCTTGTCCTATCATTACATTTCGCAGTCCATATATTGTATTAATAATGCAGGTGTGAATAAAAAAAAACTGTACAGGACGTATTATGTACCCATGATAACGCGTAGCGAAAAATACCACAAGGGAGGCCAAGAAAGAGATAGGAGGAGCAGATAACAGAAAGTGTTCAAGTGAGAGGAGAAGAAAGGAATAGCTTAAAGTAAGAAGAGTGGTGGAAGGATAGAGGAAGATGGAGGCGCTTTACTAAACTGACCTGTCCACCGGCAGGAAACAGTTGATGATGAAGATGGTAGCACATGGAACCGAAACATGGACAAAGGATAAGAGGATGCCAGGAAAATAGAAGTGACGATTGTGAAGTTCGTCAGGAGAAAAATAGAGGGTGAGAAATAGTACGAGAAAGACAATAAGATGATAAAAAGAATACAGAGGTATGGCATGTCAAGAGAATAGGAATAAAGAGACTGTCCAAAAAGAATGTTGAAGCTGAAGGGTACAAGAAGGTCACAAGTACACAAAGGAGACGGGAATATAATATTGCTGAGGCAGTGCAATTAAGGCAAAAGGTAATGTCTTAGAATGAGGTAAGAAGAATGGTGGGGAGAAATAGAAAGATGGAGAATGTTCTAGGTGATAATGGATGATGATTATGATATGGATGATTATAATCATGATGGTATTTCTATGCGATTTCAGTCCACCCCAACTTTAGTACAGAACAGTCTTAACAACCAGACCCTAAACCATTATTTCATTACTTAAATGTATTGTAATGAGTGAATTATAGCGAAATAATGCTAGCATTTAAGTAATATGGTATTAATATATTCTAAGAAATGACAAAGATTAAGTATGAAAAAGGAGTAGGTTGAGTAAAACTTAAACAGACAGTAAGACATGGTGCTGAACAAAGAAAGTAAGTAAGAAAAAAAACACAAGTGGGTGGGGGGGGG
>CABFOW010003148.1:15502-34157 GCA_902141385.1 Timema californicum | reverse complement strand
CACTTAAGCTATCCACTCAGCCTCCCTACCACTAAACCCCGATACGAGAAAATAACATTACCTGACATTTTGACAGTTACAAAAGTTAATAAAACTATCTTCATACGTCTGGTTGTGTCTAGTCTACCTGTCACTTTTGGTACACAATAAACAATCGATATTACGGACTTCGGATTTAACGGACAGCGTCTGTCTGTCTTTGTGATTTTACGGACAGTAGCCGACAAGTTTGTAAAATCCGGGGATTTGAGGTAGGGGAAAGGCACGACCCCCTTTCCATTGTACCCTTCTAGTCCACGCTCAAAACCGGTTTTATCTGGTTTCAACTCGCAACAACAATATTTTTAAACTTTCATGTCTTTTTTTTTTACTTATAAGATGAAAGCTAAATGCAAAGACTTCATGGTTCTTTTAAATGTGTGTAATATTGCCTAACCTACCTCGTTGTAATGAAAATACTTTACCAACACACACACACAAAATTATTTTCACCCTGATTTTAAGGTGAGGTACAGTAGCCTCACGGCTTCTTTGGTGCTGACTGACAGCTTTGAAAAGTTACCAGACCAAATTATGTATCCCTACGACGAACCATATTATCTGCAAAAACATGTGTTTACAGCTGTCACTTCTGACAGTCAAAAGTTAGGTATATACCTAAATGTTGACTGTCAGAAGTCAGCTGTGAGCTGTCAGTCAGCACCAAAGAAGCCATGGGGCTACTGTAGAAGGAGTTGCAAGAAAAGGCCAGTGATTTTGTGGTTTTTAGTGCAAAACATTTCTTGGTTCAAAATAAATAAAATATTACTCCGGTAGGAACATAAAGTTTAATTTTCTTCACCTGGTGATATCAACAGTTGTTGAATATATGGTATGAGCATAGCGGCATTAGATGAGAAACTATTTAAATGAAGAGAAAAAGTTGTCATTAATTAACTTGAAAGTTAACACTCAACAACTGTTGATATCACCGTGTGAAGAAAATTAAACTCTTCGTTTCTACTGGAGCAACAGTTGATTTATTTTGGAGAAAGAAATGTTTTGACATAAAAACTGAAAAACTCACTTGCCTTTTCTCGCGCCCCCTTAAGGAATTTCTGATTTTACGGACAGGCTTTCCTCTCAAAGTCTGTAAAATTGAATGTTTACCCTAGATATTATCAATACCTATAAATAACGTTACAAATAATCATATTGCTCAATCAATGTTGACAGCAAAAAGAAAACAAACCTCATTTTGTATTTTCTAAGAAATGTTTTCCTACCAAAATTACACTATACACACACGCAAACCCCGCCGTCAACTGTCAGCTGTCACATCATATAAGTGAAGTCTACATAAATATGACTCGGGAATTAGACGAAATATTGCCAATACTCGAATACTTCCTTGTTTACATAAGAGTGGAATGTTTGAACAACAAGAAAACACAAACCTTGGCTTGAATAAAACATAAAAATCGACAGCTGAAATTTTTTTTATTTTACTGGTTTTAAAACACATAACACTTTGAGCAATCGCGAAAAAGGCAAGTTTTACCTACTTGTATCAGCTGATCCCCCATTCAACGAATTTGGTAGCACTGGTCCTTCCGTAGGTGTGTCTAAAAATAAACATTTATTTACCGAACCCGAATATAGCAAAAGAACGGAAATAAAACCAAACCGGATGAAAAAAAAGAGGGCCGTGGAAGAAAAGTCAGGTGGTCGGCGTCGGTTCCCGGCAAGACGGCAGGACAGGATTATTGTTTGATCGATAATTAGAGTCGCCAGACGTGCCGCGCTCCTTGGCGCGTTAGGACAAGGCCGGGTCACTGGTTCATATCCTTGAAACTCGCTGATTACAGTTTGATGATACATTTCGCTTTAGGAAAACCTTTCAACGCTTCTTCTCCCTTGTAAACTAGCTAGAGAGACCGGTCAACGCTTCTTCTCCCTTGTAAACTAGCTAGAGAGACCGGTCAACGCTTCTTCTCCCTTGTAAACTAGCTAGAGAGACCGGTCAACGCTTCTTCTCCCTTGTAAACTAGCTAGAGAGACCGGTCAACGCTTCTTCTCCCTTGTAAACTAGCTAGAGAGACCGGTCAACGCTTCTTTTCCCTTGTAAACTAGCTAGAGAGACCGGTCAACGCTTCTTCTCCCTTGTAAACTAGCTAGAGAGACCGGTCAACGCTTCTTCTCCCTTGTAAACTAGCTAGAGAGACCGGTCAACGCTTCTTCTCCCTTGTAAACTAGCTAGAGAGACCGGTCAACGCTTCTTCTCCCTTGTAAACTAGCTAGAGAGACCGGTCAACGCTTCTTCTCCCTTGTAAACTAGCTAGAGAGACCGGTCAACGCTTCTTCTCCCTTGTAAACAAGCTAGAGAGACCGGTCAACGCTTCTTCTCCCTTGTAA
The DNA here is from genome assembly GCA_902141385.1 of Timema californicum. Taxonomy (NCBI): domain Eukaryota; kingdom Metazoa; phylum Arthropoda; class Insecta; order Phasmatodea; family Timematidae; genus Timema; species Timema californicum. The sequence continues at coordinate 31,763 of CABFOW010003148.1, read as the reverse complement.
ACTAGCTAGAGAGACCGGTCAACGCTTCTTCTCCCTTGTAAACTAGCTAGAGAGACCGGTCAACGCTTCTTCTCCCTTGTAAACTAGCTAGAGAGACCGGTCAACGCTTCTTCTCCCTTGTAAACTAGCTAGAGAGACCGGTCAACGCTTCTTCTCCCTTGTAAACTAGCTAGAGAGACCGGTCAACGCTTCTTCTCCCTTGTAAACTAGCTAGAGAGACCGGTCAACGCTTCTTCTCCCTTGTAAACTAGCTAGAGAGACCGGTCAACGCTTCTTCTCCCTTGTAAACTAGCTAGAGAGACCGGTCAACGCTTCTTCTCCCTTGTAAACTAGCTAGAGAGACCGGTCAACGCTTCTTCTCCCTTGTAAACTAGCTAGAGAGACCGGTCAACGCTTCTTCTCCCTTGTAAACTAGCTAGAGAGACCGGTCAACGCTTCTTCTCCCTTGTAAACTAGCTAGAGAGACCGGTCAACGCTTCTTCTCCCTTGTAAACTAGCTAGAGAGACCGGTCAACGCTTCTTCTCCCTTGTAAACTAGCTAGAGAGACCGGTCAACGCTTCTTCTCCCTTGTAAACTAGCTAGAGAGACCGGTCAACGCTTCTTCTCCCTTGTAAACTAGCTAGAGAGACCGGTCAACGCTTCTTCTCCCTTGTAAACTAGCTAGAGAGACCGGTCAACGCTTCTTCTCCCTTGTAAACTAGCTAGAGAGACCGGTCAACGCTTCTTCTCCCTTGTAAACTAGCTAGAGAGACCGGTCAACGCTTCTTCTCCCTTGTAAACTAGCTAGAGAGACCGGTCAACGCTTCTTCTCCCTTGTAAACTAGCTAGAGAGACCGGTCAACGCTTCTTCTCCCTTGTAAACTAGCTAGAGAGACCGGTCAACGCTTCTTCTCCCTTGTAAACTAGCTAGAGAGACCGGTCAACGCTTCTTCTCCCTTGTAAACTAGCTAGAGAGACCGGTCAACGCTTCTTCTCCCTTGTAAACTAGCTAGAGAGACCGGTCAACGCTTCTTCTCCCTTGTAAACTAGCTAGAGAGACCGGTCAACGCTTCTTCTCCCTTGTAAACTAGCTAGAGAGACCGGTCAACGCTTCTTCTCCCTTGTAAACTAGCTAGAGAGACCGGTCAACGCTTCTTCTCCCTTGTAAACTAGCTAGAGAGACCGGTCAACGCTTCTTCTCCCTTGTAAACTAGCTAGAGAGACCGGTCAACGCTTCTTCTCCCTTGTAAACTAGCTAGAGAGACCGGTCAACGCTTCTTCTCCCTTGTAAACTAGCTAGAGAGACCGGTCAACGCTTCTTCTCCCTTGTAAACTAGCTAGAGAGACCGGTCAACGCTTCTTCTCCCTTATAAACTAGCTAGAGAGACCGGTCAACGCTTCTTCTTTCTTGTATACTAGCTAGAGACCGTCAACGCTTATCCCTTGTACACTAGCTAGAGAGACCGGTCAACGCTTCTTATCCCTTGTACACTAGCTAGAGAGACCGGTCAACACTTCTTCTCCCTTGTACACTAGATAGACCGGTCAACGCTTCTTCTCCCTTGTACACTAGCTAGAGAGACCGGCAACGCTTCTTCTCCCTTGTAAACTAGCTAGAGACCGGTCAACACTTATTCTCCCTTGTAAACTATTTAGAGAGACCGGTCAATGCTTCTTCTCCTTTGTAAACTAGCTAAAGAGACCAGTCAACGCATGTACTCCCTTGTAAACTAGCTAGAGAGACTGGTCAACACTTATTCTCCCTTGTAGACTATTTAGAGAGACCGGTCAATGCTTCTTCTCCTTTGTAAACTAGCTAAAGAGACCAGTCAACGCATGTACTCCCTTGTAAACGAGCTAGAGAGACAGGTCTAAAAAAATTGGTAGGCCATTTGCTGCTAAAATTTTTGTGTATCTTCAACATGAAAAAAAAAAGAGAAAAACTTTGGAGTGTTTTTTTGGGGCACGAACCAGTGTTGTCCGTTCCCATTATTGTTTTGCGACCCCAAATTCTAGTTTGGTGACATCACTTTAAAGGAATAAAACAATCAGTGAGCTGATCACACAACTTCTTTTTATTGCATGGCTAAATATTCCTTTCCCCCAAACTGTGATATTTAATTTGATGTGGTTCGCAACTCTTTTTTAATGTAAGCGGCACACTATTATTTTGTTGTGGCACACTGAACGTGCAAGCTGGTAACACTGGAAATGTGTTTGTCTCCTCTAATCCCTATTCGACCATGAATTAAACCTCTGCACAAGAAATGACAATGACATTAATTACTCGACTCTTTGAATGGAATCCATTAAATTCTCTGGAAAATAAGTACATCAAAACTTTCAAACATCTTTTTTCTTATTCAATTTCAAAAATAAATATCGAATGTAACTCTAGCCTTAGAAGTTGGCACTATCTTCACAAAAAAACAGCGGCTGCTAGGTCGGTCGGCAAGGCCGTAGCCTGGGGGTGGGGATTCATATCCCGCCCCTCCCTCCAAAATTTTATTAACGAAATATATATGGCTTTATTTATGGTTCAAACAATATCAAAATTAAGATAAAAAGTATAAATTAGCTGGCTGTGTTAGCATAAAAAGAATTTCAGATAGCTTATAGAATTGTTTAATATTCATATTTTATAACCTCTGGCAATTGGGGATATGCCCATCAAATGAAATTTTTTTAGTTATTTTAAAACTAACTTCTTTTCAGATTAGAAAAATAAATACAAACTGCATTTGATGATAAAGTATATTTTATTTATATTACATAAATATACTAGCTACACAAACACAGGTATTATTTATTACAATCCTAGTACTAATACAATGTAATAAATAGTTCCGCATTTCGGGGCGGTAATGCAAGAACGAGGCTGAGCAAGACCAGAGTAGAAGTAGAATGAAAGGTAAAATAGAAATAGTCAGGTCGATGAAACTTCTTGCTAATAGTCAAGTGAAGAAATCATACACCGGCAGGAAATAAAATAATCTACTTCCACTGCCTTCCATAGTGACGATTTTGCTCAAAAAAGTTAACAAAACGGGTTTGAACAGAACAAATATTCATTAAAATGGCGGAAAAAGTGTAAAGCACAGTTTTTAGTGAGGAAGATAGAATATATTTAATAGAACAAATCAAAAATCATACTATTGAAAAAAAAAATGTCAGGACTATGACAGTGAAGAAGAGAGCGTGTGAATAAATAACCAATAATTCTACTTCCACTGGTAAATTCCACAAGACGAGCATTGTTTTGTCAGTATATAATTTCATAAGCCTTTCATTTAGATCTTTGCCGAGCTAATCAAGATTATCTCCCACAAGTGAATGGTTACGTAAACTCATGAAGAAATATCAAATACTCATTAACCTTAGCTCCTTTTGGAGGCCCCATGTTCACACCCGCCGATTATTATCTTCCTTGATCTTCAATGGGAATCAACGATTTACTATCCTAAATTACCCTTCCATGGAAGAGTCGTAATATTCGACTTTCTATGGAAGGGTAATTTAGGATAGTAAATCGTTGATTCCCATTGAAGATCAAGGAAGATAATAATCGGCGGGTGTGAACATGGGGCCTCCAAAAGGGGCTAAAGTTAATGAGTATTTGATATTTCTTTATGAGGTTACGTAACCATTCACTTGTGCGAGATAATCTTGATTAGCTCGGCACAGATCTTAATTATAGTAAACTGAAATCTAGATAGCCTAGAAACAAAGCAATATCAAAATATGCGCCACAATGGGGAATATCGTCAAAGTATGATAAGCTACAGCGAACAGCCAAAGTCTGATCGGGACCAGACTTCGATGTGACTAACTTTATTGCGTCATTTCTTCGAAAAGAGCTGCTCAATCATCCTAGCAAGCAAATTCAGGCATCTTTGACTTCTGGACTGCTAAGTCTTGTTCTTGCATACGGCCCTCAGTCTTTGTTCAGTATGTCCTGGAAATTGTTTGAAAGTACAAGTTAAAAAGGAACTACTCAAAAAGTGCTTTTTTTTTGATAAACGACTCTCCAATGTTGTGTTCACTATAATCATTATTAGTTTTCCTTTCCTTGATTCAACTATAATTTAAACATGTATAAAAATATCAAGTATAGATATAATTAAAAATATACATCCCAGATTAAAATAGAGACAGCCATTGTTGCTGAAATACCGTTTTTTTGGAAGTTTTACTTACCCTAGTGTTATATCTTTGAGGGGAGACGAGATAAATAGGTGGTACAAAACAATAGTAAGTACTTCTTAAATAGTCTAATGTAAATAGGAACAACATTTAAAAAAAATCAGTTAACTACTAGTAAACAAAATATTTTCCTCAGAAAAAAATTATTATTTTTATAACCATACAAAACATTTTTCCTGAATTTTTGAACAAAATCTTTATATAGTTATTTTAGAAACATAGAGATTTCCAATATCAGTCATTAGTAAATAATTTTGGATTTTAAAACAATAAAAATCACAAATGCTTTATAGGTAACATTGTCTAACGCATTACACTGAAAATAGACTGAATCAGCCATTGATGGGGAGATTGGGATTCGATCCCAGACAGATGTGTTGAGGATGATTTTTCATAAACGGTTTTCCACTTTCCCGCCACGTAAATACAGGTACACTTCCTCTAAATTCAACCTTCCCAATCCCTAACACATTAGGGTAATTAGTACATAGGTGTATAACCCGAACATGTAGTAAGACACGGTGCTAAAAAAATAAAAAGCTTAAAGGTATTGTCATATAACATCGAAATTTCTGGTCTGAATTAATTCCATCAAATAGTCCTGGATAAAGACAGAAAGAAAATAACCATTTTTTTTAAATTTGGAGACATTCAACATAATCTATGATGATCTCAATGTCAAAAATTTTCACAGCTAAAATACTTCCTCTATATTTTTAAAAATATGTTGAATTACCAGTGAAAGTTTCCTCTTCATTTACATTAATTTAGAATTATATTTGGAAGAAGGTACAGGGAAGGCGGATAGAAACATATAAAAGGGACGAACATAATATGGCTTTTACGATGAAAATAAGAATACAGTTCACATTTCACACTACTAGCATTGCTTAAAGAAGTAAAGGGTGCTGTCTCTGCTTCTTCAAGAAAATGGATCGTTACCACCTTATCCCCTGACCTATGCTTCATTCTATCAGAACTAATCAAGAGGGACTGTGAAATGCGCCAAGCGACTTCCTAAAACAAGAAGCAAAAAAATAGCAGCAATGTAAAGTGTGAACTGTGTTCTTTTTACTATATAAGCCATCTTGTGTTTGTCCCCTTTTATGTTGTCTATCCACATTTCCTGCACCTTCTTGAAAATATAATACGGTTACCAAATAAACTGAAAAGAGGTTTTTCCTTATGTTGTATATATTTGCATCAAGTTTAAGTGAAATTTGTTAATTTTCTCTAAAGTTGTGAAAAAAGAGAATAAAGGAATGGTAAACCCAATTTTGGGGAGTAAAACTACAAAGCGACCCCTACTATCCCCTATTATGTTCATTATATTTCCAAGATTTAGATTCGAGATCAAAAGATATAACGAAGACTTGGATTGAGGTTTTGTGAAAGGCGAAGGTTACGATTTTTATTAATATCGATTCACGAGATATACTGTCAACATCGCAGCCTTACTTTATATCCCCACAGTTCCTATTTATAAAAGATAAAGACACCCGTTTCGTTACATCGGATTCCACACCGTGCACCGATTACAAATATTTGGTCCTTCGTATATCAGTTTAGTATCGCTCAATTCATCACCCGACATTCATAATTTCCTTTAAAAGTGCAATCAATTATTTTATATGGTCGACTAAACTAAAATAGGTCCTTAAAATAATTTGAGCGTGCAAAAGAAGCATGAGCTCCATGCCCTTTCGAGTTTTTTGCATTACTAGACCTTGGTGAAAAATATTATTCTTTAAATAAAAAAAAAAGACAGCTGGACACGGGAACTGAACTTGCGACCTTTGACTTAATGGACCAATGCTCTAACTACTGGGCTAACCAGGAGTAGTCCCATGACCAGGGTCATTCTTCCCTCATATTTTAAGGCAAGGTCTGTGATGGACATGTGGAAATCATGGGCTACACATGAGTGATCAATTAAGATTGTGAGCTATCCGTTTAAACAGCCATCATTGACTCGGTTGGCTATGTAATCCATTAAAAAATATTGTATAGAGCCCCATTACAAAAATAATTATTTGAAAACATATCAAATAATTTTATTGCGTGGTAAATCATACTTTTCTCCGCCTTTCTTGTAAAATGCTTATTATTAAATCGTTGGACAGATTAAAATAAATCATGTAGCCCGATTATTTCCAGGATCAAGAAACAAAACACAGCATACCAAAGAAAACCCGACAATGACCGCAACCAATTTAAGCAAGCGATCTTTAGGCTGGTTTAACTCGTGAGGTAAAACTTCGAAAAAGGTGACATAAATGTATGTGCCGCACGCCAGACCTTGCAACACTGCGTTGGCGACGGAGGATTCGAGGTCGCGTCCCAACTGCAACAGGCACATCCCTATCCCGACTCCGATAGGAGACATGGAACTGAAAATAAAGTTAGATCTGATGACCGAAATAAGGCGGAAATCGCTTTGGACCAAGTTGAGGCCCAAGCTGAACGAGATCACGGCTTTATGCAAGAAGACCGCAAGGGAGATTTGCAGCACGCTGTTTGTGTCCGGTTGCAGACCAATAGACAGCCCCTCAAACAGCGAGTGAAGAGACAGCGCAAACACAAGAAGTGCCGACCGCACGCTGGAGTGAGGTTCCGGCTCTGCATTGGCGGGAATCTGAAATCAATAAATTGACTGTGATTTATTGGTAGGGGTGTTCAAATATTTTCATATCAAATAGTAATCATTAAAAAAAAAATCAAACATCAATAAATTCTAACCCGCCTCGGTGGCGTAGTTGGCTAACGCGCTTGTCGTGTTGAGCTCTACTGCTGAGGACGGGGAGATCAAGGTTCGAATCTCGGTCGGGTGAACTGGGGGTGGTTTTTCCTAAATGGTTTTCCACTCTCCCTCCGCGCAAATGCGGGTTTACTTCCTCTAATTCAACCTTCCTAATTCCTAATCCATTAGAGTAATTAGTACTTAAAGCGTATAACCCGAACGGGCAGTAAGACGTGGTGCTAATAATAATAGTAATAATAATAATAAATTCTAAATCAAATAGTTGAAAAACGGTTGGACATAACTGATCTAGTTTATTTACAGTTTTAGAGCTTATCTCACCCTATGGCTAGCACATAGTTTAAGTAAATAATAAAGCTCAAACGCGATGTCGCACTTAAATGCAGTGACCATAAATCTTCATTAGTGGAATTGAGATAAGTGAAACCATTTTAACATATTTTATAAAATACATTCAAATTTTGGAAGGAATTATTTTGAAAAAACAAAAACAAAAAAACAATCCTATTTCATCACTGGTCTCAACTGTAATGTTGTCTCAAGATTCAAGTGATTCCTAAATTGTGGCGTGTACAATTATTCCTTTTGGTACACAGCGAGGAGAAAATTTTTTTAAAAAATATATGAACTGATCTAATCGTATAAATATACTTGGACCCAGTCTAGCCAAAAGTAAAACGGATTTAAACAGTGGTTAAAAAGGTGGCATCACTTATTCAAGCACGGACAGCCAGTGCAGCCGCAAAGTCTGTGTTATATATATATATATATATGGGCACCATTAAAAATAAACCAAAATAGTAAATATTCATCTTTATCTTGGTGGTACTACAAATTACCTAAATTATTGGGGTGGTACGCCATTTAAAAAGTTTGGAAAGCGTTGGTCTATTCAATGCGGTTTATGGTTTGAGCGTAATCTTGAACTTAATATCTCCGTTATTCGGAGTTAGAGGCCTAACTGTGTCCATCCAGATTTTATGGAGAGTAAACTTTGTGAACGATGAATCATATCGTCCTAGATCAGTCTACAACGAGTGAACTAAGCCTTTGTCGACCTGAAAACATCAGGTTAACAAACATTACGACAAGAATGTAATCAAAACACAAATGCCACGAACCCTGTTCGGTTCGGGTTCCTGGCTATTCCCCTCCTCTAAGTTCGCTCTGCGCCGCAACTGTCGACGTTCCTGCTCCAAATCGTCTGCGACCAGAATCTCAATAGGCCTTTGAGTTTCTCTAGACTGTTCTTTGTAGTCGAGAACTATCAAGTCCAGAGCCAACACCACAAAGAAACCAAACGCTACAGTAAACTCTGCAATGGGAAAGGGCGTATTTGGTGCAATCTGTGAAGCAAAATGTAACTCTATATAAAAACAGAGGCAGGATGATTTATACCTTAATTTTCTTACAAATTTATATCTGTAAAACCTTTTTAAAAAAATAGGCCTACATATTTTTTACCCAACATTAAAACCACCTTAGCTCTATTATTATTGTTATTTTATAAGTATTTAAAATATATATCAAAAGGGACAGCTGCAGATCATATGACTTGGCGTATGAATACGGGAAAGTAGATTTACACCCTTATTTTGGTATGAAGAACAGTGTCTGGTAGTAAATAAAATTACTAAACCGGTTTAATAATACTCATATAGCAAGTCATGTTATCTGCATCTTGTCACTTTTGAAAATAACACACATAATATATTAAAATGTTATAAATGTTGGCAGCAAAAAATATTTGTTTGAGTTTTTTAAACTTTTCTTCCAACAAAAATCAAACTATAATTAACTTTTTCTGTCTGTCAAATATGACCATTCGTAAAAAAAAAGAAGTGGTCTAATTAAAACACGATAAACAAATTTATCTGAAAACATTGACTTATGTAGTTTATTTTATTGAAGCTAGAAATTCAAACCTAAATCATCATCTAATCATTATCGATATTACACTCCAATGGCCCAGATGTGGATACTAACAATTATCCTCCATGCCAAGGCCGTAGCCTGGGAAGACGGGGGTGGGGGAAAAGAGGGGTTAAAACCCCACCTCCACCCTTTAGCAATTAAATTCCTGACTTTTTCTTTGATTTACGCTTAACATTTCTTAAAATTCCCGACTCAGCAGTATGTCCCACTCTTGGACACCCTCACCCATTTTTTCATTAATCTATTCATAATAAGGGCCAGTTTCATAGTCAAGTTTAGTACACCTCAAGTTTGGCGCTACACTAAATACAAGACGACACCTACCTAAACTCGAATGGAATGGGCCGTTCTCGCATAGGAAACTGGCCCATTCCATTCTGGTTTAAGGAGGTGTCGTCTTGTATTTAGTGTAGCGCCGAACTCGAGGTGTACTAAATTTGACTATGAAACTGGCCCTTACTTAGTATGAAGCCTGATATATTTTATGTTACAATAATTTGATAGAAAATATGAGAAATTCAGAGGCGTTATAAGCTAATTGCTAAGCTAACCTTTTGAAAGCTCTCTTTCACTTCTGGGAAAATATCTAGTAGTCCAGCGGCCATAAACACTCCGCCAGCAAAACAACTCAGAAGACTGATAATTTGTGAGTAGCTATAGATATATATAAAAAAAGAGATGAAATAATATATTAATTAGGTAGGCTAGATAGTATTTTTGCATCTTGTTATACTATGTGCAGGTTTTAATCAATACCAAAATATTCAGTACATGTGTTGGCGATTTCAAAACTAATTTTTGTATGTTAAGCCTGTTTGCCTTAGATTATTTTTGTTTAAGAGTAGTCGAGCGATGAAATTCTGCTAGATCTACCTAAAGAAGCTTTATATTTACTATCAAGGACAAGATTTTGATGATGTGCCATATTTATTTTGATTTGTAAGAAACAATGTTTGTTAATTACATAATGTACATCGTTCATGATAACCTGGTTGTGAAAATGTTTATTTTATAGGTTATTTTTTTGTGTCATTTTGGAATTTAAGGTAATATTTTCTTGTTTTGCATATCTAGTTTTTTCACTAAAATAATATGTACTTTTTTGTAATATTGTATTTGACTCATTTTTTTTAAATAATAAATATTACCTACTTCAATGAGTGAATGGTCCAAGGTTTCAAGACTGTAACGGGAGTCGGTGGCCCGGTCGGGGGTAGGATCCTCCAACAAGAGTTCAAATCCCAGTTGGGTGTAATAAAGGGTCATGTTTTTTTTCTAAACAATTTTCTACGCTCGCTTCACACAAGTAAAGGTACCGTATACTCCCTCTTTATTAAACCTTCCTTATCCCAAACACAATTGCATAATTAGTACATGACGAGTACAACCCAAATTAGTAAACGAGGTGCCAAAAATGAATAAATAATTTAAAGGAGATAAGGTCATACATTATTTTATAGGATACAAATAACTTACTAGACGGTACATGTCTACTTTATAAATGTTACCTGATAGTTGAACAAAGATAATTTATTTATATGACCTCACTTCAAGGATAGAGATATTAATAATTATTTAACTGAATAGGTAGTAAGACGGGATGCTTAAAAAAAATAACTCTTTGAGCATCATTAGTGCAGTTCTTGTTTCCCTCCTGTCAAAGCAATCAATATAGGCCCTTTATTTTAAAGACTTGAATATTTAATAAAGTTAAAATTTATTTCTGATTACCAAACCCTTCCTTCACCTCTGACAAGACATCTTGTGAATGTGAGAAATGCCAGGTCTCCACCGTGGTTCGGATTCCACGTTAAACTGTAGGTCCTCCATTTCATCTCACATTCACCCTACCATTGCACATTAGCGTAAGTGCGTATAACCCGAACGGGTAGTATGACGCGATGCTAATAATAATAATAATAAAATTTATTGTAGATTTTTACTCACCTAACCTGTTCAACAGGATCAACTGAACCCCTCAACTTAAAAATAAGTTTTAAGGGTAACATACTAAAGAGAAAAGTAAGTAGGAATAGGCAGCTTAATACAGTTCCCTTTAAGGCTAAGAGATCCATAGTTTTAAAACAATAAAAGCCAACAGATAAGACAAAAAAAAACAAGCAATCTACACTTTTGTAACAAAGACGTATTAAAACAATTATTAAATAGTTATTATGTGTAGATTATAGACACGTGACGTACGTCTGAATTACACAGTGCATTTAATTAATAGATTAGTTTAACTCTAATTGCAATTTATGGCCAATCGTTCCGAAGAGGGATTCAGTGAGCGCGGTCAAAACATTTTGTATTTTCTTCTCAAATCACGAGCGTCTGTAGCCAGTGTAGTCTTTAGGTGTATTGATATATATATATATATACACACGAGTTTCTACACATGCGCGAATATTAAACTAAATGGGCTATTGTGCTCGAAGTGTATGTTAAGCTGTGCGCATGCTTGGGTACAAAATAAGAAACTAAATGAAACACTTGCTGTCAGGCTGCCAGCATTATTAATGTTTTTATAAAATAATCTAGACTTAATAACCAAATCGAAATTCCATTAAATTTAAAGTTGGGTTAAGTTAGCATGGTCTATGTTATATTAACACATACTATAAATTATCTTTACGCGAGTATTCTAGTAACTTATCTGCGCACGTGCACAGATGCGTTTATTAGGGTTGCAGTCGCTTGTCATTTGAATTTTGAACACAGTGATCAATATTTATACATTAATTTTTGAGCCAGAAGATTGAATAGCCTACCAACCCTAGAAAAAAACTGCTTTGAAAATAAATAAGCTTAATGCTAAACTTGTTCACTTGAGTGCAGCACCTTTAACAATACCATCTCTTTTTTTTCCAATACAGTATGAAGTCATCAACGTGATTGTGTTTTGATGTTTGTTTGCTTATTTAGGAAAATATTACATAATATGCATTTTTAAATGTTATTGTTGTTGTATGTATGTTTTACACACGGCCAGAAATATCAAATAAAATTAATGGTAGCTGAAAATTATGGTTAATTATGTCACGAAGAAAATATGGTCTGTGTCATAGGAGAGATATTTAAAATTGAACATACAATATAATATACATTTTAAAATCTTGGGAAAAAACTTATTAGATTTAGAATTCTATTGATGTCTATCCATTTATTGAATTTAAAATTAGCTAATTGAAAACTATCTAACGAAGACAAATATTTGCTGTACTTATCAACAGTTCATGTAATTTTAGTGTTCCTATAATTACAATTTTGAGACGTTATTCAATTTTGTTAGGGTTGGCCGTAGTGACCTGGTTTGTTTGTTAGGTATCTGCTAGCTCTGTTTAAAGTTTTTAACACAAAACGCATTCAATGTGTGTAGCACATTTCTTTAAATTATCTAGTACAAACAAGTCTATTTTTAAAAGAAACGCTATGCTTTTTCGCTACCTATTTTATGTTGAGTTATTCCTCATAAGTTACACGATAACCCAGTAAACGTTTGAATGTGTTTATTATCATAGATAGATCTTTCTTTGATTATCTGTAGCTATGGCCCCAACACACACACATATATACATTCAAATATGTTTGTTACACTAACCAAGTAAATTAAGATTCCCAGGGGTGGCTTTACGACTATGACGCCCATAGGCAGTAGATAATTTGCCACCCACTTTTCTCATACATTGATACATATATATCAATGACACAAGTGTTATCTGTGGAAGGACAGATAAAAAGTACTTATATTATTTGACTATTTATTATAGTGGGGTTTTAAAAGTAGTAGTAACCTAAGTAAATACTTAAGCAATTATAATAAATACTCTTACACTATCAAAACACAAATTCAAATATTATTTAATCATTTAACCATATAAAGTTTGCATTAGTAGACCGTAGAACATGTTACTACAAATTAAATATTAGCATTTACACAATCACAAAAATAGTCTATAATATCTTACGCCTTGATTTCTGCTGAGCGTACTGCTTGATGATGTCAGACAAACCATTTTATCCAATAAGTGACCTTCAATTAAAACGAATGTCAGTGAATTAAGGTGACCCTCTGTCATGTTGACACGCAAATACAGTAAACCACGACAATCACACACACGATGAAGCCATACAATTATTTTAACTGGTAGAGAAAAATATGTATGCTTTTTTGTCATTCAAAATTTGCTGCCCCTAAAATCCACCACCATAGGCCTATGCGTAAAACCGCCCCTAAAGATTCCTGGTGCTTTGCTGAAATAAATCAACCTGTCATATTATTAAAATAAAATAGTATATAATATAAGCACAGTTTACACATCCCACCACTAGGTAACTCTGTATACATATATTTTGCCTTTTTTATGGTCACAGTTACTTTTGTTTATTGAGTATTTGTGATTTTTAATCTTTGCGATGGAAATAGTTAGGGAAGAAACATCTGATACTAGGTTATGGTACAAAGTTTTACGGAATAAATTCCAACTGATTCTATTTCAAACGGTACCAGTTCTGAGCTGGTTACCTCAGTATCAATGGAGATCAAGTTTGCCATACGACGTGGTATCAGGTTCTACTGTAGCGGTCATGCATATTCCACAAGGAATGGCTTATTCCATTTTAGCAAACTGCCCTCCTATATTTGGACTCTACATGGCGTTCTTCCCAGTTATTGTTTATTTTTTCCTCGGAACATCCAGACACATTTCATTGGGTAGCTTTGCTATCGTGTGTCTTATGACAGGTCGTGTCGTTTCGATCTACACTAACGACACCGTAAAAGGGAGACATTACTCTGCAAAAGATGTCGCCACTAGCGTCACTTTCATGGTTGGTTCCTGGGAGATATTATTCTTCTGCCTTCATCTTGGTATACTCTGCAAAATATTTTCCAAAACGCTAGTAAATGGCTTTACAGCAGGAGCAGCTGTCCACGTTTTTACTTCACAAATAAAGAACTTGGTGGGTATAAATGTGGTTACATATAATGGAGCCTTCCATATTTGTTACACCTTCGTCGACGTCGCCAAGAAAATTCCAAATACGAACTTAGTAACGTTATTAGTGTCTGTGATAACGATAGTAGGACTTGGGTTATATAAGGTATTTATCAACCATCGAGCTACTAAGTATTGTAAGTTTCAGTTTCCTGTGGAATTAATCACCATCATCGTTTGGGTACTACTTTCCAAGTATTCCATCGATTTTGAGAAGCACAAAGTACGTTCCATTGGTCCAGTCCCAACGGGACTACCTACCCCTAAATTCCCACCCGTGTATTTGTTCAAGTTGGTCGCGGTAGATGGTCTCATAATAATGCTCGTCTCCTTCACAGTGTCCGTATCAATGTCACTGATGTTGGCCGACTCATTCGGCTACCAGATCCGGTTCAATCAGGAACTTCTGGCCCACGGAGCTTCGAACCTGATAGGTTCAGTCTTCTCTTGCCCGCCGATCTCGTGTTCTCTCTCAAGAAGTTTAATTCAAAAGTCGACGGGAGGCCAGTCTCAGATCGCGGCGCTAGTGTCGTGTTGTATTCTCCTCTTTCTTATCCTGTGGTTCGCGTACTTGTTTGAACCTTTGCCTCTTTGCATACTATCCAGCATCATCGTTGTTGCTCTGACAAAGGTGCTGCTGCAGGTGACCGTTTTACCCAAGCTTTGGAGGGTATCCAAGTTGGATGCCATGGTATGGCTAGGGACTTATATCACTGTGGTGTTTGTCGACATAGTTTATGGTCTCTTTATCGGGGCGTTGCTGAGTCTCATGTGTAACTTTTTGTTGAGTATGAGACCTCGGGTTATTTTGTTAGGTAGGATACCTGTCGGTTCGAGTTTTGAAAATGCGACGTCTAACTATGTGTACGTAGGATTGGAACAAGAGCTCGCTTCAGAGGTACCTGGAATTAAGATCGTCCAAGTATGTGACAGCTTGACCTTTGCCACCAAAGATCACGTCAAAGAGATGATTGTAAAATTGTCGGGGGTATATCCAGACGAGATTTTAAACAGAGAAAAAGAGCTGATACGAAACAATGTGACATCGGAAGAAATTGCAATGAAAATCAAAGAGATGACAACTGTAGAGTGGAAAATGGGTAGGGAGTCTAGGGCAGTTTCAGAAAATTGGGCGAGTTTAACCAATGTTATTGTTGATTTGACGCTAGTCAAACATTTCGATTTGGAAGGCGTTGATTTATTAAATTCTTTAGTTACACTATATAAAAAGGTTGGTGTAGATGTGTGCGTGATTTCAAATAAAATTAGTGTTTCGCAGTGCTATGATAATTTGACCGAAGCTGTGGTGACATTAAAAAATGAATAAACATTTAATCCAAAGGACTGGACCCAAAAACGTTGAAATGTTGATTAATTTTAGCACAAATCTATTTTTAGAGTATTTGTTTGGTCGAAATGTAACTTTAAATAAATGAAATAATACACTATAGAAGTTATAATGTTTATGATTATATTAAACTTTTTCTTAACTGTGTAATCCTTGACTATTGAGGATGTATTTATGTGATAGTAAAATACTTGTATATTTTTCATCTGTAAAATTGTTTATTAAAAAATTGTCATGGATAAAGTTAATAACTAACTTATTTTCTTAACATTCATGAATTTCACTATATTAAACTTTTCATTTGTTTATTCAGTGTGTGTGTTGATTAGAACTAGGGGGAAAAAATGTTCTAAACTCGAAATATTCTAGGTAAATATTGTAGATACCGTATAGCCAATATTCATAAATTTATAACCAACTAAAAAAGGAAAAAGAATACGCTAGTTTAAGGCTGTAAGTAAAAATCCGAGACATTTACACCTGCTGAATTAAAAATGACTCTCACTGCTAGCTCCACATTTTAAATTTGGAATGCTTACCTTTCAAATGTTTTTTTAACGTCTTTTACCATTGGTTGAGTTTTTTTTAGCACTCCGTCTTACTATCCATTTGGGCTATACGCTTATGTACTAATTTCACTAATGGGTTAGGTCTGAGGAAGGTCAACTTTAGAGGATGTATACCCACATTTGCATTGATAGAGAGTGGGAAACCACTCAGGAAAAGCCAGCCTCAGTAGGCCTAACCGGGATCGAACTATGATATCCCCGTCAATGGTGGTCTAATCTATTGCGATAGTGGTGCCTTAGACTATGTGGCCACCGAAGCGGGTGTTGTTAATTTTGAATAAAGTGGTAGGAAAGGTTGAGATCAAAGCCGGAATATAACAGAAACAGCTGTCGTATTGAGTCATACACTCCTCTGAGTTATTGTGTGTCAGCCGCAGCCGGCTAGTTCCGTGACTTTTGGCGTCAAGAGCCTAAGAACAATGCAACGTTTGTGTACTAAAAATATTAGTGTTCTGCCCCCCCCCCCCC
>CABFOW010003147.1:0-81324 GCA_902141385.1 Timema californicum | reverse complement strand
ATCAGGTAAATCTTTGCCGGGACCGAGGATTGAACCCCGGCCGCCAGCATAGAAGTCTGACACCTTACCCCTAGACCGCCAGCTTACAAACTAATGCGCAGGTAATTTCTCATGTTTATACGTCGAGATTGGCTGACCTCTGAAAAACACATGAGAAATTACTGACCTACTCTAATGTGCCACACCAACTGGCGATGTTTGCATACTTAATACAATACTAAATTAAGTACATATTAAACCATTACCTAACAGAATCTTTGTTCTAAGCTCATCACTGTCGCAATAACCAATCAATCTTCATAATGGGAATTTAACAAAATTGCTATCATCTGTTTATATGGCTGCATGGTCCAAGGCACCAATATCGTGTTGAACTAGACTGCAAATTATAGAGAGATAAGAGTTTGAATCCCAGTCAGGTGTACTGAAGGCAGTTTTCTTAAATGTTTTTCCCCTTTCTATCTACGAAAATGAGGGTAAACCTAGTTTGAACTAAGCCTTACTCATCCTAAACTCATTAGTATATTACCCGAAATGGTAGTAAGACATGGTGCTAAAGATAAAAAGTGGATATAATTCCATCTTTTGAGTAACTTAATGGTAATACAGTTCCAAGTATTTAGCAATGTTTAGGTACAGTACATACGCATGTGCAGAAGAAATAAATATATTCTTAGACTAGCAAATTAAACAGTGATTTCCCAGTCTTTAAAACAAAAGAGAGATGAAATATTTAGGTTTTGGAAATTAGTTTAAGGGGGAGGTAGTCAGGAACTGCACGAGGTAAATTTTGCGACAGGGAGGGATTGCTTATTGCCCCCACCCCCTATATAACCGGGGGATAATAGTAAAATATGAAAATAATCCCCAAACCTAACAGCTTCAAACCTAACGTAACCAGGGCGTGATAGGAAAATAATTTGTAGTAAAACTCCACAAATGGTACGGGTGACCTGGTGGTCTAGGGGTAAGGTGTCAGACCTCTATGCTGGCGACCGGGATTCAATCCTCGGTCCCGGCAAAGATTTATCTGATTACCAAACCCTTCCTTCACCTCTGACAAGACATCTTGTGAATGTGAGGAATGCCAGGCCTCCACCGTGGTTCGGATTCCACGTTAAACTGTAGGTCCTTCATTTCATCTCACAATCACCCTACCATTACACATTAGCGTAAGTGCGTATAACCCGAACGGGTAGTAAGACGCGGTGCTAATAACAACACAAATGGTATGTATACTACAAACATTTCACAGCGAGATTGTACAGAAACGGTTAGCCTTAATAAGAAAACTATGTAAAAAAGGTTTTGTAGACAATGTTTTCCTATCTATATTTGTAATAACAAACACTTTAGTATAATGAACAGTTTTCGAGATAATGGCAAAAAAAAAACTATTTTAGGACGGCATTTTTATAATATAGCGAATATAACAGTACTTTTTATTAGTGGCACTAGATCCTATTTTAATCTGAACAAAAAACTATACCAATATGTCAAATTTAATTTCACTTTCAAAAAGTGAACCATTGTTGTACTTATAAACTCCACTACAAAGCCCAGATTACGTTATATTTGGAGTTGATAGGTTAGGTTTGGTTTGGAGTTTATTTACTGGTCACGACCAGACTAGGTTAGGTTGTATTGGTGGTCTGGCACCTACCTCAAGATGGCGTCCCGGGCAAGTGCTCTGCTCACCCAGCCCTTAGACCACCCCTCTAGGTTGTTTTAGTTAAATGTAGTTTAAAACTACGACAATAGTTTTATAAAAACATTGAATTATTTCAAAATATACATTAAACATCTAACTATACAGGATAAAATTATTTTCTGAAAACATTTTATTATTTTGGTTGTATTAGCTAGTCACAAAAGAAAGATGGAACATTAATGGTATGAATATTCTTCGTATATTATTTTATTAGAAGCCATAGGCGTCGCTATCTATTAACTATTGAGGTGGGTGCTGGACAGAGATAACCTAATTTAATCCTAACTACAATATTATAATTGCGAATGTGATTGTGTTTGTTTGTTTGTTACGCTTTCCCGCCTAAACTACTCGACCGATCATCATGAAATTTCACATACACGTTGTCATGGGTACAGAAAAGGACATAGGGTACCTTACATCCAGAAAAAGAGTAGTGTTCCCGAAGGATAGAAAAAAAACCTTTTAGACGGTTGTCCGGCATAACAAATCGGCCTACTGATATTTATAAATTCTGTTCCCGAGTTATTTTAGGCACATTTATCTTAAAATGATTAAAAATTATTACAGTCAGCGAATTAAGCTCTGTCTGTTCACCCCGTTACGGTAATTGACAACATTTTCGTAAGAAGTTTGGTATAATACGGTGATGAAATCAAATAAAAACATTATTTTTACTAAAGTGCCTTTAACGTTTAGTACTTAACAACTCGATAGATGGCGCTGAGAATCTTTTAAAACGGGGAATCAATTTGTTCTATTTAATGAACTAAGATTTCATTACTCAAAAAAACCGATAGATGGCGCTGAGCATATTTTAAAACGCGGTAACGTATTTTATTATCTATGGCTATTTTAAACTCATAATTGTTAAGTTTGGGGAAAGGGAAGAAAGGGAGTTGGGGGACCGTATCGATGGGAAATACCAATAATGTTTGCGATTCATTTGTTTACAAACATTGATTTATTACCGTTTATATATCTGTGTTTAGTCCTATCTTAATAATATTGTAATGGTTTTACGTTTTCAGTTTATATTGTTCCTTTTTTACGTTGAGTGATAGTTTATCATTTATTATTTTTAGGCTAGTTATCTTACTTTTAATTCTATTTTTTACCTTTAAGGATATAGTTTGTCTGTTTTAATTTTTAGGCTAGGTATCTTTTTCTGTTTTCTTATTTTATTTATTAAAAAAACAGTTTGTTTCTTTTTCATTTTTGAAATGCCTCCAAAACGTAATTCTAACTTATCTAGGAGCTCTTCGCGAGCCCGGGCAGCAAAAATTGCTAGATCCCAAGAATCCTCCGTTCATGCCGAATTAAGGAGGCAAGAACAAGCGGAGCGACAAACTGCTTTGAGAGCTGATGAGACACCTTCTCAAAGCCAGGAAAGACTGGTGGACCAAGCCACCCACCAGGCTTCTATGAGAGCAACTGAGACGCCCCTTCAAACACAATGGCGTTTGGAAGAACAAGCCAAACGCCAGAGAGCTCTGAGAGCTACTGAAATACTCCTTCAAACGCAGATCCTTTTAGATGTACAAGCTGAACGCCAAGCTGCTTTGAGAGCAACTGAGATGCCTCATCAAACGCAGCACCGTTTGAATGAACAAACTTAATGCCAGAGAGCTTTGAGAGCTACTGAGACGCCTCAACAAACGCAGCTCCATTTAGATGAGCAAGATGAACGCAAAGCTGCTTTGAGAGCAACTGAGACGCCTCATCAAACCCAGCTCTGTTTGGATGAGCAAGATGAACGCCAGAGATATTTGAAAGCTACTGAGACGCCCTTTCAAATGCAGCTCCGTTTAGAAGAACAAGCCCAGCGGCAGGCAGCCATTAGAGTCACAGAAACTACAGAAAAGTCGCAGGGGAGAAGAATCGTTCATGCAGAAATGCAAACCGAACTCTGACGAACTTTTGTGCGTAACAGATGGTCCGTATTTAATAATTCTAGTTTTGAATACGTTCCTTTAATTGATTACAAAAATCATACTTTATGGTTGCTGGTGTTATGAATAAAAAATACCAGTTTTGTGATGCTTTAAAATGGAAAGATGAGACCGCAGGGATGTGTTGTTCTAATTGAAAATTTTCCCTTCCTTTACTTGGTCAACCAGAACAACCTCTGAAATCTCTATATTTATATGATGCAAATGAATCAAGGCACTTTTAAATAGAATTAGAAAGTATAGCTCGTGATTTCAAATGATATTTTTTGGAGTAGATAAGGAGATAAGAATGCCCGGGTTTTCGCCAACCTTTACCGTAAAATGTCAGATATATCATCAAATTGGTTCACTTTTTCCAACAGAGAACGAACAGCATAAATTCTTGCAAGTTTATTTTATGGGTGATGAAGAAAATGAAGTAAACCGTCTTTGCCTATACATTCAAGGAGTTGAAAGAGATACGGTACAAAGAATGTTACATAACCACAACATTTTGATAAATACATTTAAAACCGCACTAGAGAACTGGCCTCAAGAAGATTATAAGGTTGACATCCATGCTGATCGAACTCTCGTGGCAAACATGAGGGGCATAATAATGCACCTACAATTAATGAAGTTGCTGTCGTGGCGACAGAAAGTATATCTGGTCAACAATCCGTATCAAATATTGCAACGATGTGATCGACACACTCATCGTGAATAAGTGCGACACGCTGTAAGAGACCATATATGTCATTGACCTCAAGCAGTCTACGGTGAAAACACACTTCAAAAACCTAAATATGATAAATACTACCTACTATACACGTCGAGTCAATGGTATGGACTAATACATATTAGATTGTAAACTTAATTATTTTATTTAATAGCTTATCTAAGATACATCGTGGGTAACCGAATGAACGATTATAAGTGACTTTCATTTAAAAAGGTATAGTTTGGATTTTAAATGAATATATGTCTATCATATTATGTTTTATTCACCCAAAACATGTATGAAAATTTCTTATTTTACTATTTCAAAATGTCTTGAATAATCACCGCCATAGTGGCACCAGACGTCAAATCAGGGTCGCAACATCATGGTGACGTCACACGAGACCAACTTTAAACCTTTAGCTATATGTAGGGAATGATGCTCGGCATTTGGCACCAGATGTTTCACATTTGTATGATATTATCAGGGTTGTGGGATTATTTTGACGTCACCCGCGACCTACTTTAAACCTTTAGCTATATGTAGGGAATGATGCTCGGCATTTGGCACCAGATGTTTCACATTTGTATGATATTATCAGGGTTTTGAGATTATTTTGACGTCACCCGCGACCTACTTTATACCTCATTTAACATTTAAGGAATAATAACTCTCATACGTACACCGGATTAAACATCACCGAAAAAGGTAAATTACCACTTTCTGATGACCTCATCTAGTGTCAATCAATGTCCTTAAATTGGGAAGGATAAATAACGTAACTGTTAAAATTCCAGTAGGTCAATGACCTTAAGGTGGGAGTGTAGGGTACGCGAGTTAAGGGCAGTGGTATTGTAGATAATATAGAAACTTTTTTCAAATAAATACATTTTTTCTTATGGAGAAAAATAAGAGTTTACCTTTCTACACAGGGTTATAACAACAGTTCTTGAAAATTATATGATAAATGAAAAGAAAAAGTTTACATTAAATTCCAGGATATCGTTGACAGATATTTAAGAACAACTGAGGTCACCATGTGAAGGAAATCAAATTATAAATTTCTATTGGATAAATATTTTATTTCTTTTAAACAAAAAAAATGTGTTATAAAAACAGCAAAAACAAATACCTTTCCACCAGTCCCCTACACTCCCACCTTAAGGAGGGAAGAAGGGGTAATGTGGAACCAGGTGGAACGATGTCAAAGGCCAAGTTGACAATATATACCACAACACTACCTTCCTCTAGTTCAGGGTTTCTTAAACTTTTTCCACTCGTGACCCCTTTTCACCCGAGAAATTTTTACGTGAACCAGGGTATGTAGTTATATAAATCAAACATTTACTGATAATAGAGCATAAAAAAATATTTTAAAACCATTCATTGATATAAATAGGCCCATTATATTACCATTTATCAAGACAAAAGTAAATTCGCATTGTAATGAGATGGATATGCAAGTTTATTTTTACATAAATAATTAAATCTCGGATGAATATTTGATACTGCAGGACGTGGAGCATTTTCAACGTTTTTCCAGAGCTAATAGCTATAATGATTTTAGAGTCGTCAATGCTGAGAGCGTCGCTTCGCATAAATACGTAGTACAAAATGTCAGAAGTATATATAGGGCCATTTCAGAAATTGTTGGAGACTCTTCCCTAATACCAAACCAAAATTTATTTAACGATTCCTTTAGGCAACTTAAAATAAAAATTCGTCACTTGATAACTCAACAAAATCTTATTTTAGTGGCAAATGACTGACGTTTTTTTATTTCAATTGAGTATGGTTTATGAACCCAACTAAGATTTTTTAATCAAAATTTGAAAGGAAGTATTTCTGAAACTGTGTCTCCAAGCACTTAAGATGATCAATTATAACTCTTACTAATACAATCTTTGCGAATACTATTTTCAATTATATAATCATCTGTAGCTGTAAAACATTTCTAAATAACTATTTAACATCCTATTATTCCCTATGTAAACATTTTTTAGTAAAACTTTCAATTTTATCTTTTAACATAAATATGTTACAATTTGTTGTGTGCTAATAACCAAGGCTACAGTGAAGTCGCTCGATGCTACATATGTGAGTGCTACCAGAAACCGCTCGAATTCATTAATATATTAATTTTGAATTAATTTTGGGTCGTTGCGAGCTCATAACCTTTTTACTGTTGGCAAATTTTTGCAACCCCCACATTACAATTACGCGACCCCATTTGAGGTCGTGGCCCACAGTTTAAGAAGGCCTCTTCTATTTCACTGGAGATGATTGAAAATGTGCCTAGTGGTCTAAGATTTCAATAATTTGAAAACTTGTAATCGTTAAAGTGTAATAAAGCATATTTATGGGTAAAAATAACATGTATAGTATGTACCGTATTATTTCAGAGATTACTTAGTAAGAAATTGCTGGGTTTTATATAAGAAATGGTATTCTTTAAATATATATATATATATATATNATATATATATATATATATATATATATATATATATATATATATATATATAAGCCTGACGTAGAAAGATTAATTAAACCTAAATATATATGATACAACCTACATTTTTATTATAAGTGAAAAATAACAACCACTCCCTCATTCTAAGAAAATATATGTGTAAATAAAAGGGGACAAAAGGGAGTAGAAAATAGAACTTTCTAGAAAATACTTGAATTAAAAACACGTAATTTGTGGAATAATTTGATCAAATAAACGGTATGGTGAAAACAAAGACTCTCTCTCTCCTTTATCTAAAAATGAAGAAATTCACATAAATTTGTTTAATCCGTGTCACGAAATAAAATTAAATGTTACAAAATTATGAAAAAATAAACAAGAGCATCATATTCTATCAAAAAGCATAAATAAAATAATATTCACTCCCACAGAAACATTGTGAAAAAAGGAAAATATCTCTCCACCAAAAAGAATAAAACATTTTTAGCACAGTGTGTTACTGCCCGATTGGTGTGTAGGAACAATCAATTCACTCTTTTCAAAGTACCTAATAAACATATATTAACTTATAATTTGGAAACTATTGGTTTGAAAAAACATATTTTATAAACTATTTTATATTTGATAATATTTAAACTTTACAAAAACAAGCTATTTAGTATCTCAAATATCTGAGATTTGATAATATTTGTAAATCTACACTAATGTAAAGTATCCTTAAAGTAATTTTCATGGGAAAATGAGAATGGTTATTTTGTTTATTTTGTTCAAAGATGCTTTTTATTCTAAATTTAATCAATTTCGATGTAGCGGATATCTAAATAAATTATGTCATCACTTTTTGCCCTTCAGTAAACAAACCTTAATTTTAAGATTAGATATCTAATTTTAAAACCAGCTTTGGAAACCTTATAAAATGCCTAGATAACGAGTTTTAACTTGAATGGTATAATATAAGGGGATAAGATGAGATGGAAACATACAAACAGACAGGCAGAAAAAAAATTGAAATTCCACCTCGGTTAGGTTCTGTCACAAGGTCTATACTATAAGTGTGCAATGTTTCAGCTTTCTAGGTCATCTAGGGGCTTCTTGATGGTACGGAAAACAAAAAACACACACACACACACACACACACACACACTAGGAAATGAAATATAGAGATGCAATTTTTAACTTGAATTTAAAACATTATTTTAGTAGTTTTCCGTAAGAGTTTATTTTATTGAAGGCATGGTAATAGTAAAGTATTATGGTCGATGGGATTCTCTTACATATATAAAAAATCGACCATTAAATAAGTTTAAGTTTGTAAACAAGCAGTTAATTATATACCTAAAACAATAGCCAGACACAAAATAATGTGACATAACATGAAATAAAGCTAAATATAAATATTATATAAATAAATACTTTAAAATGCTAGCTTGAAATTATAGCTAAATCTTTTCACAAATTACCTTCTGAAATATACTTTTAAGATTTTATTTTGGTAGTAAAAAAGAGCTTTAATAGTTTTATTCGTATGAAAATCGGATGACTGAGCTGCCTTTAAGGAAAGTTCTAATTTTTACTTTAAAACATTTAAATCTAATAGATTTATATCGTTAAATATGGTATTCCATAAACTATAAGCTGACACAGTGAAATATTTTTATTAGTGACTGAAATTTTAAATAAGAATCAATAAAGCAGTGTTTTCTAGAGAGCGAAAAGTGAAATTATGGGTTCAGTATAGTGATCGTATACGTGAAAGAGAGGTACTTTTTTGTGGTTTAGGATGCCAATAGTTTCTTTATTATGGTCAGCTAATGTGAATCAGACATGTCAAAAATTGTTTGTTTAGAATTAATAGCTTATCTAGAAGCGTGTTGCAAGCAAATTTTAACTAACATTGTTTCAAGTTTCTTCAACATTTCCAATAGGTCGGACGAAATGGAATATAGGTGAACCACCAATTCTTGTAATAATTATTGATCTAAATTCTAATCACAATCATTTACTGAGTTATAAAATAGCTTTGACTATTAAGTTTAAGTGTTATATTGATTTTAGTGTTTGGCCCTCAGATTAGATATCATGATCATCGAGTTTGGGTTTTCAATGACACGGATCTTGGGATTCGAATCCCATTCAAGAGTAGTGAAGTCTTTTTTAGATATATGTCTTCTCACTCTTCTACCACGCATATAAGCTTACTTTTCCTATAGTTTTTACCTTCATAATTAGCTCAACTAAAACATTTGATGGCTAGCTAGACACAGTGAAATAAATTTTTTGTAATAGGAATGTGGTTGTATGTTTGGTTTTTGTTTGGATCTTAGGTTAACTAATCTGGCGTTTAAAAAATTCTTATCACATACGAAAGAATAATACATATACTTGTATAAATATAGAAAAATAACAGCTAGACAGGGATTTCAACCTAGGCCGTCCAGCCAGCTGGACGACAAACTAAAATATGAATGGGTGAGTTTATAAAGTGGCTTGCGTGTAAATCCGGTTGGTCATGGTTCAAATCCCTGATCAACTACAAGCTTTCTATATTTACACAAATACTAAGTCCGAAAATACGTCTTTGTTAAAATTATAAATATAGTTACGCTACTGTATGTAGTGTTCCAATATTTAAGTGTTAAAAGTTAAAATTATTTATCACTATCACAATACACTTAACTAGAAATATCTCCTATGTTCCATTTATCACAGTTTTTTTTAGTTTTTTTCCTTTTTTCATGATTAAAATATAAGTTACTTTTCTTTGGACAACTTGACATATTTCTTCGTGCATTTCCAAGACTATTCCAGAGCGGTAGCTTACTGAAGGATATGAGTTGCAGGGTTTTATTTTTTTTTAAAAAAGAAACGTTTCTCAAAACGATAATCTAATTAAGAAAGCAATATGTCAAACCACAGACAATATAACGTCGGGAACTTAAAACGAAGAGAACTTCTCACACGCTTTTCAGTTTCAAGAAAATATGATATTTTCCTCAAGGAGGGGGATATAAGAGTGGATAGGGGTGTTGGGAAGGGGTGATACGACGTCTCTTGGGGGTGGCGCACCTGGGGGTGGAGGTTTTGAGGGCTGGAATTGGACGAGAAAGGCTGGTAGAAATACGGCGAACACAGTCATTTTCCTGAAGGGACGTACATAAAGTATGGAGAGTAAGGGATTCCAAGAGAGAGCAAGAAGATGGAAGACGAAACAAAAGGGAAGAAGATCATGTATCATGAGTTATACCTGGTGCTCCCTAGCCGGTCTTCCAAAGTCCAGATTATACGGCTCTACTCTTAGAACCATTGTCACGGTTATTATACTTTGTAAATGTGGGCTGGGTTTTTCAAGTACCTAGAAACAATTTCCAGACGCTTTCTCACCGACAGCCTCCTTATCTACCATCATAAGAATTATTTATCAGGAGTGAGGGTTGTGACTGTGGACAGCGTTCAAGTCTTAAGCTTGATTAGGGATACTTGTTCAAATGTCTATTAATAATAATAATAATAATAATACTTAGCACCGCGTCTTACTATCCGTTCGGGTTATACGCTTTAAGTACTAATTACTCTAATGGATTAGGAATTAGGAAGGTTGAAATAGAGGAAGTGAACCCACATTTGCGTGGAGTGAAAGTGGAAAACCATTTAGGAAAAACTACCCCCAGTTCACCCGATCGAGATTCGAACCTCAATCTCCCCGTCCTCGGCGGTCGAGCTCAACACGACAAGCGCGTTAGACAACTACGCCAACGAGGCGGGTCAAATGTATATTGCTCCTGAATCTTGGAGGGGCTATTTCCTAACTCATATATCAACCTGCGCGTTGCTACGTGACCAAAATGTTGATAAACATATGACATCAATATTTTTGCATGTCCACTTGGATGCATGTGTTTGTTTGCATGCGTGTGATTTAAATGCGTGCGTGAAAGAAAATAATCTTACAAGTAAATAAATATAATCAATGTTTTTTTATGGGAAGCTAATTTTTCAAATGATTAATTAGAACTATAAATTTTGGTCTGGAAAAAAATTGTATAGATTCAAATACAGATCTCACTTTAATTCTTATAGTTATTACATAAATCGCAATAAAGAGATTTCCTATATCATTCTGGAAAATTATATATAGACTGATCAAGGCCGAACCATGAAAAACCAATGTTTTCATACAATTTTAAATAACAATATTGAAGAGACAACCAACTATGTTGATATTGCCAATACAAATACGTATTTAAAGTATTTATGATCATTTCATTGTTTTTTCTTTTTTCTTTTGAATTATATGTAAAATTAATTATCCCAACTAAAACTATTGTTTTAGAATTATTGAACGCATTAGCTACTATGTTGTCTCAATATTGTATGGATTTAAATATCTATATTAGTGTGCCAAATCTAGTCATTAATAAATGGTAAAAGGTGATTACTAAAGGTAGTCTTGAGGTGCCCAACAATGTTGGATTTTTGTATGTATAATTTGACTTTTAGAGAAAATATTTAAATCCTTATCTATATGATTGAGTGCTTGGTAAAACATATTTATTTATATTTTGGGTGTACTTGTGAATCACGTGCTAATGTATTTTTATGAATTTATAAATATCACGTTTAATCACCCCGAATATATTGTTTTTATTTGTATGGTTTAGTGTCGGTGTGGTTTTTTTTTTTACTAGGGTTTGCATTTATTTAAAAATAATTATAATCAAGAACGAAGAGAGCCATTTGATCCTCATATTTTATTTTACCACTTAGTAAAACTTGAATCAAAAGGGAACATGGGTGGTTTATATCAGTGTTAATGCAGTTTTTCTGGCAAAAATATATTTTGACTAATATTAACAAAATATTGTTTCAGTAGAACCATTTAGTATAATTTAGTACACACAGTTATCTCAAAAGTTCCTGAATATTTAACACCGGCGGGATAGAATTTAATCAGAAACATTTTAAATATAGATTAATGGTCCCGGTAAAACTCGTCAATGAGCATGTTCAAATCTGATATTCAAAGAAGGTTGAGATTACAATGTGTAAAAGATTAAACTAAATAAATCTGCTGAAGCAGTATTTTATTAGCCTTCCATTACTGGCGCTGTTGCATTTTCACATCATATGTAAAATGTATGTGTGTGTGTGTGTGTGTGTGTGTGTATATATATATTCGGTAATTAGGCTGGATTCCCTCCACGTATTCCTCAGTTAGTCCCTGATGAATAGTATGATGTAATCAAACATCTCAAAAAAATTATTTTATGAGATGGAGAAATTTAAATCAGCACCCTGCAGGAATGTTGTGAATACGCAACGGCACTAGTTTTGATGTCATACGTCTGGTTCATTGCCACCCTATGTTTATATTGCATAGTTCATGCAAGTTCTATCACGTGTCTCAAAGTTCTCTCACGTTGCTATAGTTTGCGGTAGTTGTTATTCACGTGTGGTCGCTATTATACATTGAAATACAAATTGAAGGAAGGAACTCAAGGAAGAAAAGTCTTCTAAATCTGTTTTTGTTTTGTAGTTTTATTTAGTTTTTAATAAAATTTACAAAAATACAAAAATCTTTCAAATATTTTTTTAATATTACTGTTTCAATAATAATATTATAATATTAATATATTTTTAACAACATTCATTACGGTTTCCAGTCTATGTTTTAGGTCACTTTTTTATTCAAGTCATGGATTTTTACCAATCCCAGCTGACTAGGCCTTTCGTAGCTTCATATACCTTATAATCAATCTTAATACTGGGACAGGCACAACATTCAATCCCCTGCCGTTAATATATAAATGTGAAAGGATAGCCCCATATTTTCATCAACGATAAACTTTATGCAACGCTGGGAATCAAATATAAGACCCTTAGCTCAGTAGGCATACACATTACCGACTCAGTTAAGGTGTAGGATTATTAAAGTATTTATTTTTTACTATTATTTATAATATTATAGAACGCTGCATCAGTCCCTGAAGGTTAATTTGGACCAAAAATTATGGTTTATAAAACTTTTAAGATATACAGTATGTATATTAATTGAGTATTCCATGGGCGTAATCCCAATGACAAAAATTAAGAAAAGTCCATCCAAGCATGGGCTTAGAAACTCTTAGTCTGAGAGTTACTAAAGGTTTCCCCTAAACTGGATTGGTCGAGACGAATCCATTGAAAGGCCTACTTATGTCACTAGATCTGAAATTGATGGATTTTTATCTCTGTGGACATTTAAAGTCTATTGTTTATGCAACTCCTGAGTCTGATGTTGAGGTTTCAAGAGATAATGTCTTGAATAGATGTGAGAAAATACGTAAGACACCAGGACACCTCATTTTGAATCTTGCAAAAATACTTAATAGCGAGAAAACTCACAGCTCATGAACTCACAAATCGCAGGCTGTACCAAAACAGAGCTAATTTTAAAAAGGTTTATACTGTCCTGCGAGTCGGTGTAGTGATGTTTCGCTTGCGACAGAATTTTTAATCCGACAACACTGTAAACCACGACGAGCCAAAGGATTGAGCCAATGAGATGCCACAACACGCCATTATACAAGATACGTAACAAAGTAAACACTATTATTGTATTGAATGCATCATGTATAACGATCGGTTTCGTTTTATTAAGACACCAAATTCCAGTTGTATGCATCTAACAATGTTGTACAAAATTTTCTCAGGTTATATCAGTATAAGTTAAACCATCCTTCTACTCAATGAGCACTTTAGATTACTTTATAGCTTACATGTCTGAAATTCAAATGTCCACGAGATCGATCGCACCCCGATTATATTATTATAATTTTTTGTCTGAATTTAAATCACTTGTTAGTAGTTAGAATTCAGTAATATATTATTTAATTTTTACAACATAAATATGCCCTAAAGGTTTTTACAATGCGAATAATATAGCTTGTTTAGCCTTATTTTTAAATGTGTAAATTTTTATATCATAAAACGCATTAATTTAATTTTTAAATAATCACCAACATATAAAATTTCAAAATTAATATATTGTTTTTAATTTACTACCTTGTTAAATTATTTTTAAGCAATATTATGGTAGTCTATTTACGCTAAAATACCTTGTATACTTCTATAACAAATATTTAAAATAAATTAAATGCTTCCTAACACAATCATTTAAAATTAAAGTATATAGTGCGATAAACTAAAAAAAAAATTGAGACGACAGGATTGGAACACGCGTCCTCTATATTATGAGAACTTCACTCTACCGACTCAGTCAAAATGACAAATTTGAAAAAATTCAAATATATAATTATATATTCACCCAAACAGATATTTTTATTGGAGGAATGAATAAAGTATACAAAGCAATCATATTTTTTTTCTTCTGTAAGCCTATTTTGTACAATGGTAGGTTTATTTCAACAAAATCACTCTCAGAAAGCTGCAACCAAAGTGGGTGTTGGCGTCCATTTTGTTTTATTTTGCTCCACTCGACAGACAAGCCCTGTCTCGCACGGTGTGAGGCTGGCGAGTAGAATCCGCTCGCTATTTGATCGTGTGACGTCAGTTGAACACTGTACCTTTAGATATGCCAGCAGACTTCTTTTCAACCTGGTTAAAGTATTACACAAAAACTTAAATCTTATAATATAGTGTAAACACTAATAATTGAAGGGATTGGGGCGAAAAAGATAACTCTAATTTTATTTTTTTAAAGGTGTTAGCGGTGATTTCTGGTAACTTACCTCTTGAAGTACAGACAGTTTTTTTATAAACAGTTAAGTCGACCTTGGTTTTCTTGGGTTAAAGTTCTCACATTAGGACTCGTTAGTCGTGTGTTCAAACCCATCTGGGGCCGATAGATTTATCTTGAGAGATAGAAATGCGAGCACATTTTCCTTCAGAAGGGAAGTAATTCCGTCAGTCCCATGTCGGTTGTGACATGTTTAAGAACGCTGGAAGCTATGTAAAAATACCAGCCAAATTGGAAGGCCCTTTTCTCGCTCAGAGAAATCCTTGTCTCGCTTTAGCAAGTAGATAGTAAATACCTCAAATAAATTAAAATTATAGTCAGCTTAGATATCAAGGAGAGTTAACATCGAGACTATTTTATTTATGTTTATAGTCAGATTTATAGATTCCATAGAAATTTAAATAGTGATTATATCCCATATAATATATTAGGACTATGATGTGTTTACCCAAACCACCTCTTCAGTCAACTTGATATATTTTGGTTTAGCTATTATAATTAGTTTTAAATATAGGCTAAGTCTATTAGTAGCCTAATAGCTTATAATATCAAATCTCTCATAAATTTTTATATCAATCTATACTAAAACTAGGAATCTTCTCCCGTATATTAAATTGGTAAAACCCGCCTCGGTGGCGTAGTTGGCTAACGCATTAGTAGTTTTGAGCTGCTCGACTGCTGAGGACGGGGAGATCGAGCTTCGAATCTCGGTCGGGTGAACTGGGGGTGGTTTTTCCTAGATGGTTTTCCACTTTCCCTCCACGCAAATGCGGGTTCACTTCCTCTAATTCAACCTTCCCAATTCCTAATCCATTAGAGTAATTAGTACTTAAAGCGTATAACCCGAACGGGTAGTAAGACGCGGTGCTAAATATTATATTATTATTAAATTGGTTAACACTAATAACAAAAACGTCTCCAGGATTTCACTAAGAACTTAACGTTTTATAACTTTTAGTGATGATTCTAATCCTAATAATTTGTAAAATTCACTCAATTACAAAGTATATGAACGTCCGTGTCTAACATAAATATGCCTAATTTGCTTACACATTAATAGAAGGTTAAGCGCTAAGCTGTGTATGTTTTCTTGGTATTAATATGACTTGTTAGGACAAAACTACATCATTTATATGGAAGGTGTGAAGGATCATAATTTGATTAGAATTGGACGTAATATTCAATAATCTCTTAGATATTTATATAACATATTAAAGAACATAAATATATTCAAAGCCAATTTTATTAAGCATAGTGTTGTTTTAGGTAAATGAATTAAGTTATTACCCCAGAAAAGTTTGTACTCGACACTAAAATTTTTAAATAAACGTATTAACATGGACGTAAAAGCTAATTAAAATATGATTAATTATCATCAACCGTTTCCAGCCTGTGGCCGGGTAAGTTAAATAAATTGCCACCATCTTCCTCTATCCTTCCACAATTCTTCCTACCTTAATTGCATCCATTCCTCTACTCTCATTTGCACACTAGGGGTACTGGTGGGGTAATGACACGCAATACACCGAGCCTTCCTAGTGGGTTCTGCCTCGCCTCTCCTGTTCAACCCTGATTTACCTTTGTATCTGAGTAACCTGGTGGATGTTGGGTTGAACTACAGCGGACCAGGTCAGGTGCAGACGAGAGACGGGAGACTTGTCAGGGCCAAAATCAACAATCTTGGAAGGTGTTCTGGTCGGTTGTGAGTGAGGGCTGGTGGTTATGATTTAAGTCATCATTATCACACGTATCTTTAGTTAGGGAAGGCTAACACCGGAAGGTCTATCTGAAGACCTGTAAGTGGCAGCCCCACTACTCGGGTGTAATTAATAATATTTAGCACCACGTCTTACTACCCGTTCGGGTTGTACGCACTTACGCTAATGTGTAATGGTAGGGTGATTGTGAGATTAAATGGAGGACCTACAATTTAACGTGGAATCCGAACCACGGTGGAGGCCTGGCATTCCCCACATTCACAAGATGTATTGTCAGAGGTGAAGGAAGGGTTTGGTAGTCAGATAAATCTGTGCCGGGACTGAGGATTGAACTCCGGACTCCCAGCACAGAAGTCTGACACCTTACCCCTAGACCGCCAGGTCACCAGCTTGATATTGTTTTTAAAAAGAGTATTGGGTAATTTAAACTAACTAATGGATTTTTGGATTAATATTTGTATGTTAAAAACACCTTAAATACATTCACCTTATGATTTGAAAAGGCAATGTTTTCTAAAAGATAAAATAAAGAAAAATTAAATCAGCAGACTTGTATAATCTTTTGCTACCGATTTAAAAAAATGTATTAGTGATTATGTGTGTAGGATTATTCAATATGTATATGAGTTGAATGAGAGTTTACAACACTGGCTCACAGTTTGCTTCAAAAAACCATAACAAAGCTTGAATTCCTTATCCATGTACACAGTGTTAGAATCCCGAATAGAACTTTGTAAGAAAAGTTGGATCTTACTCTTCTATTTTTTAAATTCCATAAATAATTTCAATTATTTCGTCAACTTGACGCAACGGCAAAGGTAAATATTCCGCCATTTAGGATCTCTGGCAGACCGAAGAATGACTTCAGACTTAGTACCGCTTACCTTTCTTTGTCTGCATGAAAATATAATTATCCTACCGATAGCTTTCCAGCAGATAAGCTCATTTCATAATACGCTTAAAATATTAAAGTGGCCGATAACTTTGATCTGGTCAATAACTTTAACGGTTCGAATCTCGGTCGGGTGAACTGAGGGTGTCTTTTTTCCTAAACGGTTTTCCACTCTCCCTCCACGCAAATGCGGGTTCACTTCCTATAATTCAAACTTTCCAATTCCTAATCCATTAGCGTAATTAGTACTTAAAGCGTATAACCCGAACGGGTAATAAAACGCGGTGCCTAGTATTAATTAATTAATAACTTTAACATCACGATAGTAACATTTTTACACAGTAGTCATAAGATTGGCCCTAAATAACAGAAATGGCACACATTTGTAATGTACGTGATATTTATTTCCCATTAAAATATATATAATATGACAAATACACATTTTATCTCACCTAACAATATTTTTGACCCTATAAATTTAGATTTACTATTATTTATTAATATTTGACTAATTAACTAATCAGATTTAAGTGTACAGCTAATTGATTCGTTTACCTCTTTGATATTAATGTTCAAAGATAAAATTAAAATGAAATAAAAGCTTATTTAGGTATATTTTGGTGGTAAAAAGAAATTTTAGAATCAATCTAACATTAAATTGGAGACCCTTACACAAAACAATCCCGTTTGTAATGGGGTAAACTGCTCGCCTCAGGACCCGATGTCCATGGAATCAAACTTATCCAGGGTAGACAAATTTTTTCTTGAGTGATATAAATCCATAGCACTACATCCTTAAGAGGGGAAGTAAAACGTTCAATACAGTGTTGGTCGTTACATGTTAAACAACCCCTTACAAGGTATGTGGAAATATCTTTCCCGGCAAAATTGGTAGCTCCTTTCATTCTCGTTTATTGAAATTCTATGTAGCAGGTAAAGGGCCAGAGGCAAACACACTTTTAATAGAGTAAGCAAAGAAATGGTGACTTAAGAAAGAGTAAACATGTAAACTTGTGAATAAAGGTGTCTTACCTTCAAACAGAGACAAACTGAATTGCAATAGGTCCATGTTTGCTTGCCGATAAAGTCATGCTGAATTCATAAGGAGACATATATAAGCCTATTTATAAAAAGTGGAATGCTGACTTGAAGCAAAGGCATGTATACTTATAAATATAGGCATCTTATTTTAAAATGAGGATGTATTGAATTGAAAGTAGATTATTGATAAATTACAAATATAGACAAGTTAGCTCAAAACCATAGGCATATTGGTATTTGGGAAATAACGCACTCTAACTTGTTAGTAGAGGTATTTTAACTGGAAAATTAAGACTATTATTAAGCATTCCACTTTGCAAATGAGAGATTTATATTAGCACATAAATGTATTTTCTTAACACTATGATGTACCCCCTACCCCCGCCCCCATATAACACCACGTAGACATTAGAGTTAGCTCATCCTCTCTTTCAACAGCACTACGTGGTTTATGGATTACCTTTATTTTGAAAATAAATTAATGTTGACTTTGTCACAGCTTGGAACCTTTTATTAGACAAAAGTGTAAAGGTCTGACACAATCCAAATAATTATTTTTAGCGACACTTGCTACCCAATCAAGTTATACGCTTCGGTACTAAAAGCTTTTAGGGATTAGGAAGGTTATATTTAGTGTACCCTTTTGGAGGAAGAATGGAAAACCATTTTGAAAAAACCACACTCATTACACCTGACCGATATTCAAACAGATCTCCCGATCATCAGCAGTCTAGTCTACTGTAAGAGTAACGCGCTAAGCCACGCGACCATCAAATCTGGTCAAATCACTATCGCCAGTTTTTATTCTATCAACAAACCGGCCCTCACGAAATTATTACTGTGGTAAAAAATTTCAAACATAGTTTTGTTACTTTGCTGAATATCTTTTTAATATGTTTATTTGCACTTAGAAAAATTAAAAATCCCAATTTAGAAAAATTTAACACTAGTTTTAAAACTAAATAGCCCCCTTTTTATTTAATGAAACAGGGTTTTTAAGTCTTACTAGGCTCCACACATATATGTAGTTAAAATAATATATCTCTTAAGTATTTAGAACCAAAATATTATTTATTTTAACCCATACACAAAATATAAAATGCTACAATATATTTATAATTTTTATAACGCTTTAAAGAAATTGTCCATAGTCTCTGAAAGGGAATTATCCATGAATCACTTCTTGAGCTTCCTCTTCGCCTAACGCTTGGCCTTTATTTCAGGGGCATCCCTTGCGACAGTCCAACAATATTCTGTTAGCTTAGAACATCTCCACTTGCCATAGTACCTTGTCTCGATTGCAGAGATATCCTGATGGAATAGCTCACCATGCTCATCGCTAATCATGACACAATTTTACGGAGGGAAATCGAAATGAGAGTGAATATAGTGAATCTTCAGTGACATGTTACAGACTAATTTGAAAAAACTATGTAGAAGCTTTTTCAGTACGTCTTCATAGTTATTGGCTCTGTTGTATCCCGGGAGGTTATTTAACACTGCCTTAAAATAATTCCAAGCCTCTTTTTCATCTCCACGGAGAATATGGTCAAAAATGTAAATTCTTAACAAGTTTTCCTATTTGTGGAGCATTGAAAACACCTTTTACTCACTAAGTCTGGAAAGCATTTTACGAAGGATGTTGAGAGAAGGTCCATATAAATCCATCTCGCTTACAAAGTTTTTATTTAGGCCCAACTTAATGGGTAAGGGTTGCAGAAATATGTTACTCTGCTTGACTAGAAAAATACAGTTTACATTCTTGATACTGATTTAGGTGATTTTCATGATGGCCAGACTTTCCTGGTGTACTTAAAAGCCCATGCCTTACTGTTCAACTCACAAAAGAAACAGAAATAATTGGTGTAGCCCTGGTGGATTCCAATAAGGATGGATATAGTTTTCAAGTCAATGCAGATATGACAAAAGAACTCCTTGTAGTTAATGGCTCCAAGGATCTGATTCATATTGTCATATTATTTTTTCATATGAAATGCATGACCTATAGATATTTATAGTAGTGTGTTGCAATTTTACAGTAGAACTGCATTTGGGCTTAATTTAGAAGAATCTATAAATGGTATCTGCTCTTGAAGACCGTGATCGATATTGAGTGACTTGTATAATCCATTAATAAATGTGCAAGTAACACAATGTTATTTTTCTTTTTAAAATTTTTAGATTTATCCTTATGACAGTTTCAGTACACAAGTTACGTTAGCATCATCTTGAATAAGATTCCTCTGTTGGAATCTTGAAGCTATGAGTTTTGCGTTAATTTTGGGTGGATGCAAATTTCTAATGAAATCATTTAATTCATCATGTGAAGCTCTTTGGATTTAAGACTAGGAATAAAATCAGGATCGGTTGATTTTGAGGACTCGCCTTACACGGGGGAGTGGTTCCCCCAACACTTCTCAAATGTCTAAGTGTACCTCTAGCCGTGGTATTGTCTAAGCATCATAAGACTACGCTAGGGTATCTAGTGTCGTAACATCTAGCCCAGGCCAGCAAGTGAAATGTTAAAAGATAGAATACTGAGAGTAGCGAGTACCTCCCAACCTAATTAACTTTAGACAACATTTTGTTTAAACCACTTCACACCCTATGTATTCCAAGTAACTTCTATTCAATTTTTCCAATAAATTGTTAAAAAATATTGTCAGGAAGACAAACACAGGAACAGGATTGGTAGCATCCAAAAAGGGAGCTGAAGAAGTTTTATGGAAGAACCAGACTAGTTTAATGCAAGACAACACGACAAGAATACTAAACACACTCAATATCATGTAAGAGATGTTGTTTACCTCATTAAACATTTGTTAAAGAAATAATCAATAAAAAAATTTCAGACCAAGCTTAGTGAACCATTTAAGATCCTTGAGATTCTAAATAAAGTAAATGTCAAAATACAATTATCCTACTTGTCTATGGTGGTTAATAAAGGTTGACTAAAACCTTTTGTAACTGGAGGCTCAAATACAACGTTCCAGACCAACATCAAAATTCAACCTCACCGAACTCTAGACCACAACCATCGACGTCAACTACTAATAGAGTTGATAAGGTATGGTCAACTAGCCATCATAGCAGGTAGTCAGAATTCAAGAACTTGCCTACACACTGGTATGGATCGAGGCCAGGACAACAGAATGTCAGCATTAAGAGAGCATGTGTGAGAGATTATTGTTGATAAGTAAAAAAAAAAAAAAAAGAAAGTGTTTCAGTGATTACACAAGTAAAAATTATGTGGTTTGTATTTTGTTTAAGAAGAAATAATAGCTATAAACTATATCTATAATATTGATAAATTTATGTCATGGTAAAAGTGGGTCCTCTATTCGAGCTAGGGTGAATCAATCCCATATTCAAGTGTCAAATGCTGGTATTGTATTTTATTATGACCAAGATAAAGTGTTTACCTGGAATAAGTTTTATATTTTTTTAAATATCCTAGCTTTCAACTTTTAATACAAGAACATGAACAATTAAAAATTCAATAAATACATTTAAAATATTTTGAAAGAACATTGTTTTTTTTCCAGAAAATCTAAATAATATTTGGACTGTTTATTTTAAAGCTTCATTGTATCTATTGAAAAATGTTTCCATTAGATTTAGTGCAGAACAAAATAGTATAAATGATTTGTTACCGGTTAAGTATATACCAGTGGGAAAATACCACTACATTATTTTGAAGGTAAAATATTAAAAAATGTATTTGTAATTTTAATTAATTCTGAAATTTTAAAAATGATACCTGGGCACGGGGATTGAACCCAGGACCTTTCGTTTAATACGCCAACGCTCTAACCACTGAGATATCCAGGATTCGTCCCGTCTTTAGGGTTAACTCATATTTTAAGGGAGAGTCTAGGATGGACGTGCGGAAATCTTCTTCTACAAATGTGCGATTATTAATTAAGATCACGAGTTATCAGATAACGCAGGCACCTTCGACTCGGTAGTTGGCTTAATGCTACCCCTTGTACAATTATTATAATTATAAGGGATTGTATATTTAAGAATCAAATAGCTGAAGCTATTATTTATGCTTCTTAGTGAGGGAAAAGGCATTCATGTTATGCCAAATACCTAAACATCACTTTCCAAAATGATGAATTTTTCTACCTTTGAAATAAAGAAAAGGGTTGCATTGCATGATGATTTTTCATGTATTTTGTATTATGGAGATAAAATTAGTTATCTGGCCTTAAGAAACTAAAAAAATTAAAGCCTGCCAGAACGTAAGTTCGACATTCAATCCTATCTTTAGAAACTTTAATAATATCTCTAGCCCAACACCCAAGCTTATTCAAATCTACTTTAACATTGGATTAAGAAGGTTTAATCGAGAGGAATTTCACCCGCATTAGCGTGGAAGGAGAAAAGAAGACTTTAGGGAAAACCGACCTCAGTATACCCGATTGGGATCGAACCCCGATCTCCCTGTCTTAGTTAGTCTAGTCCAACACGAGAGTAGTGTGTTCTACTACGCAGCCACCGAAGCAGATGCCTTGATTATTCTTAATATGTTTGGGGATGCATTCAAACCATGATATTAATTATGTAACATTCTACAATATTCTGTTATTTTATCGCTCTGAGGCCCAAATATGTATATCAGTGCTTTACCCTCAAAGACTCTCAGCTTATAATTTGGTACAAATATGAAAGACATATGTTCTGTCAAAAACTTTAAATCTTTAATTTTAATATGTGTAATAATTACCCAAAAACTATTTGGAATTATTTTACTACTGGCGGCCGGGGTTCAATCCTCGGTCCCGGCACAGATTTATCTGATTACCAAACCCTTCCTTCACCTCTGACAAGACATCTTATGAATGTGGGGAATGACCAGGCCTCCACGGTGGTTCGGATTCCACGTTAAACTGTAGGTCCTCCATTTCATCTCACTATCACCCTACCATTACACGTTAGCGTAAGTGCGTATAACCCGAACGGGTAGTAAGACGCGGTGCCAATAATAATAATAATATTTTACTACTGGGTTCCTTGACCAGTTTTTATTGTACCGAGTGTCTAGAAAGAGATGTGAAACAATGTGTCAGGGTTGAGTATGATTGAATAACTGAAAGCGATGTAATGGGAGGATAGCGTGAGTCACAGTAGTTGATTGTGTTTGGTGACCTTTGTTTGATGTGGGAACAATGCTCACGTAGCATGCTTTAAAGCAGACAACATTATTTACATACTAAAATATAAATACATTGTAAATATATCATGCGTAAAGGTAATATCAACGCGTGTGTTTTTTTATCCACATTATTTAATTTGATGAGTTCTCTTTTTAATCTCTTTATTTGTTTGTTCATGTGAATAATCTTAGAAGGTGTTGTAAATACTGGCTGTCAACTAACTTAAACTTAGAAGATAATAGATAAACAGCTCAGAGAGTTCACACAACATAGGCTTTATTAACCACAATATTGTATTTAATAATATGTATAGTGTATTATTTGAAACACATAATCGATAAAGAAAATTAATGTTTCTCTTGTCGTTATTAGAAGACTAGAATAAATGAAATAACTGATATTCAAGAAAGAAGTTCTCCTGTTAATTTATAAACAATCGTTAATTTAGCAACTGATCCCATGGTGTAGTGGATACCAGCTGGCTACCAGCCTATGGGTTCAGGGTTTGATTCCCGGTTGGTACCTTGAGTAATTTTCTCTTAAGGGGAATGTACCCAATGGTCACTATGGTTTGGCAAGTTAGACTTAAGTTAGGTTGAGACTCTCCACAACATCATACTAACTACCACCACATCATCTCATTACGGGTACGACGTGTAGACAACCTCCTATGGTGTACTCTGGACGACGATCTGTGCCACAGTGGCTAATAGTCTACACATAAAGTGCCCGTATCACGATGTCAAAGTCCATCCCAATCACATGTGTCATATGAGAGAAAAAAAACTAACGTACACTTTATGCACCGATTCATTATATCAGTACTCGGTCCCGGCACAGATTTATCTGATTACCAAACCCTTCCTTCACCTCTGACAAGACATCTTGTGAATGTGGGGAATGCCAGGCCTCCACCGCGGTTCGGATTCCACGTTAAACTGTTGGTCCTCCATTTCATCTCACAATCACCCTACCATTACACATTAGCGTAAGTGCGTATAACCCGAACGGGTAGTAAGACGTTGTGATAATAATAATAATAATGATTCATTATATCAGCATACGATAAATTCTAGGCACGTGAGATAAAGGGCTTATCAATTTTGCCGGGAAAGGTGTTTTAGCATGCCTTTCAGTGTTATTTTAAATGCCA
Source organism: Timema californicum (assembly GCA_902141385.1). Lineage (NCBI taxonomy): Eukaryota > Metazoa > Arthropoda > Insecta > Phasmatodea > Timematidae > Timema > Timema californicum. The sequence continues at coordinate 56,787 of CABFOW010003147.1, read as the reverse complement.
CAATCGACATGGGACCGAAGGATTAACTTCCCCTCCAAAGGATGTTGTGTAACGGACTTTTATCGCTTTAGAGATATCCATCCAACCCTGACTGGGTTTGAACTCGCATACTACGTACGGATCATGACGCGAGCAATGTTGCCTAAGGACACCAAGGTCGACTGAAAGAGCTATTGATAGGCAAAAAAAAATGTATTTCTTGATGCCCGAGAAGGAACATGATTACCGAATTTTCAAGTAAGAAATTACATGAAATGCTATTTATAAATATATTAAAAACAAAAACGTCATCAAAATAGTTAGAATTAATAATAATAATGATAATAGTTATAATAATATTCCACAGATATTTAAATTGTTCAAAGTTTAAATTATTGCTTTTGTCAGTTTCAATGAGAAACAACTTAATTTAGTGGAGTTATAATGGATTATTTTAACTGACAGATATAGATATGAATAACAAGTAGAAATAAAGTAAGAATTAAATAGACAATTAAGTTTTTGGTATTGACAAATAAAGAGTAAATGGCTTAGTTCCAAGCTTTTTATAATCACTAAACCTAATTTTTTCCATCACTATAACGGTAGTGAAAATATTAGTTTTTTTCAGAGTGGAAGTCATTTGTATCACTATTCCATTCTTTTCTAATTCATAGAAAACCATCACAAAATCAAAGATAACTATAGATATTTTGCCTCACGTTCCCATCTCACCGCAACGATAACACATTTGGGTAGTTAATGCAGAATCAAACAGACGTCATAAAAAAGTTCCTCAACGAATAGAATTAACCATGTGATAATTTTAAGCTAGAGAACTAAACTTAAGAAATATTTATATTAAATATACATCTCAGTAGCAAAAAAAANGCAAATATATCGGCTTTTCAAGAAAAGTATACGATCGAAATAAAATCTTCAACGAATAACATATTAAATATGATAATTTCAAATTAGTGAAATAAACTTATGAACTATTTACATGTTAAATTCGATCTCAGCAAAAAAAAAGTGAATATCGTAAAAAGTATCTGCTTTTTCAGGAAAAGTATATGAGATTTTTTAAATATTCCCCACAGAATAAAATTTAAAATGTTATGATTTTAAAGTAGTGAATTAAACTTATATATATATATATATATATGTATATATATATATATGTATGTATGAAGTACACCTTGAATAAATATAAATTAAGTATACATGTATCATGATTGTAAACGAATGATTGCTGTGAATAGTGAAACAGAACATAAGAGGTAAAAGAAAAAATATGAATGCAAGGAAAGTAATAAAGGCGAGTAAAGATTAAATGATATTAAATGTATGAAAAAGAATTCAGAATGGTTTTTAAATAAATAAGAATCTATTTTGTAAGTAGGTAAAAATAACTAAACAAGGAGTTTAATGAAAGTCTCATTGCATTCAGAATGAACGTGATGATAATTGTTATCTGGGAGGAAGACGGTATTAATGAGCGATGGAGGAAGTATTCTGGGCAATTGTATGGCAAAAAGTATAGACGTTAGAAATAATTTAAGAAAATTGTATAATGAGGGAAAGAATTATCTAAGCAGAAGTGTTAAAAGCTATTAAATTTTAAAGAATACAAAGCTGAAGGCGTGGATCGGATCTAAATTGAAATGCTTAAATGTGTGGATATGGTACTACTTGACAAATTGTGTGAGTTGTTCTATGTGTATGCTGGAATTTCAATTATTTCTAATGACTGGAAGAATGTTGTCATTGCTCCTTTGTACAAAGTCAAAGGCATTAAGAGTGAATGTTAAGACATATAGGGCAATTAGTTTGTTGAATACTCCAGGCAAAAATTTCAGGAGTTTTTTTTTTAGAGCGTGCTTGAAAAAAATTGTGGATACGATTTAAGGTGTGTAATGTGGTTTCATGCCGGGTAGAGGTTGCATGGACCAGATAGTTACATTGCGACAACTGAATGAGAGATGTATAGCATTAAATAAGAACGTTTATTGTGCATTCGTTAATCTTTAGAAAGAATACGATCATGTGAATATCAGTACGTTACGGAGTGTTCTCAGATAGTATGGTGTGGTTGCATGTTTGTTAAGTTCACTTACGGTGGTGTATGATGGAAGTAAAGCATGCATTAGGGTTGATAGAACTTTGACTGAATGGTTTGACATTAGACAAGGCTGTGTTATATATCTATGGTTTAATGTATTCATGAATAAGAGTATGTATGTCTAGAAACATATAAATACCAATTTTAAAGTGTGGGAAATGTTTTTGTCCCCCTATTCTTACATGTTTTTTCTGGCACTGTATTTAATATATTTTAAATATCTTTCTTGGACACTTATATGTATTCACGGGGAGGTACTTATTTTTCAAATTGCTTAAAAGTCGTAATAATTTCCTATTCTATACTTTATTTATAAAATGAATTGTTTATTGTAACATATTTTATAATATATCTGGTCTATTCACAAATTAACTATAATAAAGGGGTAGCGAAGAAGAGGGTAGGGCCTTTAAAAAAAATGCAACCTCATTTGGGTGAAAACCAACCTGCAGAGATTCTAACCCTGACCTTTCCCTAACCGATGGTATTATTATTATTAGCACCACGTCTTACTACCCGTTCGGGTTATACGCACTTACGCTAATGTGTAATGGTAGGGTGATTGTGAGATGAAATGAACGACCTACAGTTTAACGTGGAATACGAACCACGGTGGAGACCTGGCATTCCCCACATTCACAGGATGTCTTGTCAGAGGTGAAGGAAGGGTTTGGTAATCAGATACATCTTTGCCGGGACCGAGGATTGAACCCCTGCTTAATCGATAGTAGAAACATTCGCAAGAGTGACGCCATAGATCACACAACAAACGATGCGGGTTTAAAAAGTTATCCTATCATAATTTAAAAGATAACCAACTACCCATCACTGTTGATATTTTACTATAATTGTCCAAAATCCCTCCATAAATAATTACACTTAATCAATGCTTACATAATACTGTATATTCCTTTTACAAGTATTTCCCTAAAAAAAAGCGCATTTAATATTAGAACACCTTTAAAAAAACTAAAATATAAAGTATCATATTAGCAGAGAAAATTAAAGTAATGAAGAAAACATCATTCTTTTTAGACACGTCCGCGCACGAACTACAAAGGCACACACACACACACACACACACGAGTGCTCACAAACACACACACACACCTTCCAACGAAGAGCGGCCAACATCCTGATAAGCCTGCCGCAGAAGTCCAATTTAGGTGAAGCCCTCCTTGGAAGAGAGAAACGGAAGTAAATTTTATTGGGTTTTTCCGTGTGAGAGGCTCTCGTTCAATACATTTTCTGAACTCAATGAAAGTCGGCTTGAGGTTTTACGTTCAAAAAGACTCATTTGCAAGACAGAGAAAGGAACTGAATAAAAAAAAGAAACATGGACCAGAGGTGAAAGGAAATAGAGTACACTCAAGATAAATAATTTAATTCTCAGTTTGTCCTTTTAGTTGCATAGTCATGGCGTGCTTTGAAACAATAAATATATAAGAATTTCTTTATCTAAGTGTAGTATTGGAAAGTGTCAGGGTTCGGGCACTGACATCTAGAATAAAAATAACCTTACACTGCTCTATTTATAAAGGAAATTACAGTCTGAAGCTTTGGAAAGACGAAAACTGTTAAATATTATTAACTGTTAAAGGTGACCTGGTGGTCTAGGGGTAAGGGGTCAGACTTCTATGTTGGCGGCCGGGGTTCAATCCCCGGTCCCGGCATATATTTATCTGAATACCAAACCCTTCCTTCACCTCTGACAAGACATCTTGTGAATGTGGGGAATGCCAGGCCTCCACCGTGGTTCGGATTCCACGTTAAACTGTAGGTCCTCCATTTCATTTCACAATCACCCTACCATTACACATTAGCGTAAGTGCGTATAACCCGAATGGGTAGTAAGGCGCGGTGCTAATAATAATAATAATAATAACTGTTAAATATATTCAATTTGTTTGTTTGATGAAAGTTTGTTATATATGTAATTCTAACTATATAATTCGATCTCAGAAGTGCAAGATTTCATGTGAGGATTCATTGCAAACCATTTAACACCACCCTAGCATGAGCTTTCAAGTTATTTTTCAGATTAAAATGTTAGAGATTTAATTCTATAGAAACATAGTTATCCCATTCAACTCTATTCTGACGGTAACCATATTCTTAAATAACTAAACATCTATTAAATAACACAGGATTTATGAACATCTGCTTTCCCTCACAACGAGCAGGCTCAAGTATTTGATTAGGGTTGGCATGCAAGAAGTGTTGTCTGAGTGCTGGTGTATGATTATTGTAGTTTTATTGATCAGTTCTAGCTCACCACTAAGGCTACACTCATGATCTGAAGTCATTTTTGATCGAATGAGCTCACTTTTCAAAATAAGCAAATTTCACCACTAAAACAAAACTGAACCTTAAACTACACCTTAAGGCAAACAACACTCAGCCATGGTATTGTGTACATCCCTGTAATATTATAACTACAGATATAAATTAATATTTACTTACACTACTTTATGAATGTATAGCTGCCCATGTGAAACAATAAAATATTCTAACCTCAAAGAGAGTTAAATTTACACCTACGCTCATCAATTTCACAAACTTATTATTATTATTATTATTATTAGCACCGCGTCTTACTACCCGTTCGGGCTATACGCACTTACGCTAGTGTGTAATGGTAGGGTGATTGTGAGCTGAAATGGAGGACCTACCGTTTAACGTGGAATCCGAACCACGGTGGAGGCCTGGCATTCCCCACATTCACAAGATGTCTTGTCAGAGGTGGAGGAAGGGTTTGGTAATCAAATAAATTTATGCCGGGACCAGGGATTGAACCCCGGCCGCCAGCATAGAAGTCTGACACCTTACCCCTAGTCCGCCAGGTCACCTAACAAACTAATTAACTTGGTGTTATTAAACTTAGTAAATTATTTGTTTAGTAGTAGGCCATCATGTTTGTCTGATTCCAAACTCAAAACAGTGCAATGAACTATAATATATTTTGGTACAACATTCAATATTTTTTATTCTAGTATAACTTATTATATACCATAACTGGTATATACACATATCCACCAGTAACAATATTATATTCAAAACAATTAATTTTGTTTTATACTTCTAATAACATTCATGATATCCACACTAGAAGCTTACAAATTAAAAAATCCACAATATTATGTAATAATCAATTTTACCCATTGATATGATACGTTTATTCTTCTTAGATTTTCAGTTGTAGCATGCTTTTAACATTGATAGCCCATTTTTAAATAAAAAGCTGACCAAACTTAACGAATGCAATTTTAGCAACACTGTGAGTTTCTGAAGACAATGCTACTGAAATATAATCCATCAGAGATGGTGTGAACTGCAAAGAATTACTTCGAGCCTCCAACTTTGTTATAGTTTTTGGTAATTTATAGAAGGGGTTATGGATGTAGCTACCAGATCTTTTCTTCGATACCATCTCTAGAACACACACTCATGCACACACGCACGCTAATCTTGTTTTATTTCATACTAATTGACTGCGGAGATTTAATTAATCAATTAATTAATTAGTAACTGGCTGATGACTGAAAGTGGACAAGTACGGCAGTTGAGAGTAAAATATGCAAATTTACCCTAAAAATATGAGTAAAATATAAATTTTTACCTTACAATTTAAAAGTATGTTTGAAACATTAATTTTCCCCAGAATATGGATGCATATGCACTATCAAACACAAGCCAAATTGTATATTAAGTTGGGACTTTTAAATAATATAATTCCACATAACTTTAGACATGTAAAGAAAAATTAACTATGCGTACAAACCTGGGATCTTATTATTTTAAATAAAACGTATTGTAGGTCAGGTGCAGCTTATATTTAAGGTGATGTTTATTAGATTAAAATTATTTATACAGGTGAAGGATTTAAAATGTGAACCTTTTTTAATGTTAATGTTCCCAGAACTCAGTATTACCATACAATATAGATTGTTCAGTTGCAGCATTTTCATTTTATAAACAACCTTCTTATTTTTGAAAGGAATATTGAAAATAATCAAAAATACCCTGAATATGAATATACCAAATTAAAATTCTTGATTTGGTACAATTTCTGACTTTGCTGCAAAGTTTACCATTCAAATTTATACGCCTATAAAATTATATATATACAAATATATGTTTGTGTATGTATATATACATGTAAGTCTAGAAGAAGTTTTATTACACTAATATACATAATATGTTTTATTGATTTCTTTTAGAGACGTTCTCTCTTATTTTAATTGGTTGTGACTTTAATTGGCATTTCATGTACTTTTAAATTTTTCAAATACTACTTAAATTTATAAATTGTTTAAATCTAATACTCATATTATGATATTCCCCAAATTCTTCTGAAATATTTTAGCTCGTTTACCGTGATTATGGTAGGAAGGAATGGCTCGAATCTCTATTCCTACCAAAATGCTACTATGTATCAGAGCTATGAGAGAGAAAAAGGCCTTTTACACCTCCCTTCCTACCATAAACCGGATGTATTTTGTGATATTGAGCTTTTTGCTTTTAACTCTATAATGGAGAAGATTATATGGGCTACTCTATATTTTATTAACACTAAGAAAACACGTACAAATGTAATACTTTCACCTATTATCCACATCAAATGTTCTTAGTGTTTGTTTAGCTCAAACAATCCAAAATTACATTTTTTCAGCGTTATTGGATTAGCAAGGTCGAGACCTTTTGAATAGTTTGAAATCAAAATGTACTATTTATTTGATAAAAAAATTATTTATTTTACTTCTTAATATTAATTTAATAAGAATGCATCAAATGTTATTATAAATACTAATAATAATACTAATAAAAACGCCTTGAGAATAAAATGTATCCAACTGGTTTTTATTAATATCTAGTATTACCGTGTAGTTGAATAACTACTTTGGAATATATATAAATACTTCAAATTAAACACGGTTACATTTTCTCCTATAAAGAAAAATACATTTATCATATTAAAGATTATAAATAAATGATTTTAAGCGAAATTAGACACAAACTATTATTAAAATAAAGTATTATATATAAATGTAATATTTGGCCTATACATTAATAAAGCTAGTATTTATTTCTCAAATATTTCAATTCATTGGCACTGGCAAAGTTAAATTGCAAGATCCTCTTTATAAAATTACTTTTTTCTTAAATAATAGAACTGTTTCGCAAAAAATACATTTAAAAATAAATATTTTATTGTGTCTTCATATCCTCTTCTTTGAACATTTTGTAAAGAATCTTGGAATAAATTACTACCTATTTCTTAAGCTTTTTATATACGGTTCGCCGGATCCATGTATTGATTGTACTTCGTCTTTGTCAGAAACCTGAGAAAAAAAATTATTCGAGCTTTTGCTTCGAATTATTCATCGCTTCACTTGATCATTTTTAAGGCGTTACAGATAAATCAATATTTATAATGTGAAATAAATTTGTTATTTTTTCCATACTCATAATATATGTTATTAATGGTATGCTGTAATTGTATACTATACCGTTAAAAATGACTTGGTGGAATAGTGGTCAGAGCTCCTGACTGCTGACCTAAAAGTCCCGGGTTCGATTCATGCCTGGTACAGGGGGGGTTTTCTCTCGAAAGGGAAATAATTCCCACGGTCAACAGCTTGGGCCAATATCATTTATATTTATTTTATGTCGGGCACAAAGCTTCTTTAATAATTTATTCCACTTAAAAGATTGTTATTAACAGCACTTTTACAAAAATCGAACGAATATAATTTCATAATGGCGACCGATGAATTCAAACCAAATGATTGATAATGATGAAAACAAGTTCTTTACAATGGTGCATCCACATAGTTGATAAAATATTTTATTCAGTTTAATATTTCTAAATACAATAAAATAATCATAAAATAATTTATTACATATAAAAGTGAAAGAGTATTTTCTCCTTTCCATTTAAACACGATGCCTGTATTAAAAGGTATTATTGTTTGCACTATATCACACGTTATCAATACCATTCCCGATTGAGGAATACGTTCTCTTGATTATGTTTAAAATATTATTTAAGATTGGATGAAAATCAAATTAGTAAAAGTAGTAAAATAGTGTGAGATAATTTAATTTTAAGTAATTTTAAATGTAAAATATAACATGTAATTAAAAAACTTATCATTTATAACGAAACAGTTATTTTTATAAGTGTTGACAACCCAAAGTCTAAAGATATAATTTTTAAACTGTCATTCAAGCAAAAAGCTATGGTGAACAGATTTTACCTCAACCGTACCACACTTACGTACATATTGAGGTAAATTGAATGAGTAATATGATTTTCTGTAAAAAAATTATATTGAGCTCATAAATCCTACTCAGTGACATGGTCAATCAAAACCAGACGGTAAAAAAACCTAAACCAGCTTATACTACCCTAATACCATATATTTTAACCTAATTTATCCAAATGGTAGATAACATTTATCAATATTAGACAAATTAAGCATAAATGCACCAAAAATGTTTAATAATATTATAACAAACTTAGCCTTTTCTAAAATAAATCATATACTTCTCTGGACTTACTTAAATTTGAGAGTAGATATAAAAAGCAGTTATTAATAATGTTAAGATACTGGAGTAATCAATAAAATAAACAACGATAGTAAATTCTCTAAGACTACCCATTAAATTTTGTACATAGTGTTTAAATAAATTCTAGAAATGTCGTTAAAATTATGATCAAACCCATTTTATAGAATATATTTTGTTTTTATATTCATTATTAAAAAATAATTGGTTTTAAGTTGTGAATTTAAGAAAACCAGATAATAATAACAACCACTTTAAAGCTAAACTAAAATTATACTTTTATTTTTAGCACCACGTATTTATACCCGTTCGGATTATACGCTTATGTATTAGTTAATCTAATGGATAAACAAGGAAGAAGATAGAATTTGCACAGAGTGGTTAAACGTTTAATAAATACCTCCCGAGTACACCTGACCGGGATCAAACCACGATTTCCCCGTCATCATCAGTATATCCTATTGCGAGATTGACGCCTTAGAGTATGCGGCCACAGGAGTGGGTTAGAAGGATATTAATCTAAACCACCGTAGCAAGTCTACAGTGCAAACTATCTTCCATTATGGTGTAGGCTTCCAGATAAGATCAATGCAATTTGATATCTCTAGATTTCTCAAACTTATAACTAGGATTTAAATTAGTATAGCTTATGAATATATTTAGAATCATGAACTATTATTAACATTGCTTAAATTCTCCAATTAATCTTAGGCCTATATTTATTTAATTAAGAATATATATATCCTTATAAATTAATTTTTAAAAATAAACAAATATTTAAATTATTAGTAATTATATCTGTTACACTACGTTTTATAGAAACATACATTACCATTATACAAAACACAAGAAAGTTACATGTAGATCTAAAACTTTAAGGTGGTGATGTAGAAAACGCAAGAAAGGGCCAGTGTTTCTATTGCGAATTTTTTTTTTCGTCAGCTTTTATTTTTCAAAATTGACTAAACATATCGAATTTATCAGTGGATTGGTGTTCATTAAAGCTTCGTTCTTAAGTGGGCAGGGGGTTCTACTACACACGTTGAGAGATCTGAGTTCTATAATCGGAAGAGTACTAATGACACTATATATACTACACCTAATTTAATAGCTGAGGAAACTGCACGTCTTATGAAGAAAAGATTTATCTTCTCTCTCTCTCTGTTACCGATTGCCAAACCTTCTAGCTTTCGATTGTTGGGAAGTGAGGGAGAGAGTTTACTTGAAAATCCCTCATTGTAAACAATGCGGGCATGGGGAAGTTGGGGGGGGGGGTTCAATTGACAGGCAAAAACATATCCTATCGGTTTGCAGCCTTTTCTAGAAATATTAACTATTTCCACAATAGTTTTTTTTTTCAACTTTGAAGTTTATTAACGTTTTCTATTCTTCACGTAATCATGCTTAAACTATTTTATGTGTGTGACTGTACCTTTCTGCGAGTTGCTGCTTGAGTAAAAATGTCATATTTATCCAAACGCTTCATTTGAGTGCAATTATTTCCTTTTTAAAAAAATTGGTGTCAGTAACTTTCCCTTAGTTTTGAATTATTGTTTTTAATAGAGATTACTAACCTATAAGACACATTTGTAGCTTTTGCAGTCTGTATTAGCGCTTGATTTACGGAACAAGTCTTAGCGAAAATAGGTGTAGGCTCTTAACACCATTTATCTTTCTTTACTACTTAATATTTATGGGAATGTAATTGTTTGTAACAAGCCGGAGATTCCATAATATGTGTTACGATACATTTTAACTGTTAACAATACACTATTAGTCAAATAAATATATTAATATGCACATAAAACTACAATTTCACAACCTTAATGGCAAAAATAAAATAAACAACCAACACATACACACAAAATATTAACGTGATCAATAACAAATATTTTTCTACACAGAGTATTAATAAAATATGACTGGTTATTTAGTTAATGATTTTGAGCTAGTTATTAGGAACACGAGACTCAAACTACTGTAACTTTACGACTTCGCTGGAGGAAGAAACTTCAATTACTGGCAACAATGGCAAACCAGCATTGCCAAATTTGATTTACATTTGAAGGAAGACTGATCACGGAAAACAAAAGAATGACAACACTGTTGCTCAATAGTAAGCATGCAGTTCCCTAAGCAATTAAAAGGTGTAATTGTTAACAGATTCAACCCGTTAGCATGATAGTAACTATCTTTACGAAAGGATTGGGCGCATAAAATTAGGCTTACTGTACTGAGCTGATATAGTTTGCAAGTTTTATACTGACTTAATAGTTATGATTAGAAAGCAAATGTTACGTGACCTAAAGATATACATTTATTAAAAGAAAAAGTTCTTTTATCAATTAGAAATTATAAAAACTTGGAATTTTATAGCGATTGTGCATTACCTGTAGAAATAAAATTGTTTTATAAATGTGTTTCATTTATCGTATACTTCTTTGATTCAACTACGCATGATATTATTAAAAGTATTCAATTAAATAACTTTATATTTCACTCAATAATGAATATGTAGTTTTGTAATTCTACAAGGATGACCTACTTGAAAATCAAAATATACCCCTTAACGCCGCTTCTTTAGAGACCGATTAGAAGTAAATGATTGAATGTGATTTAAAAGTTTCAAGATGCAAACATGGAAATAATCCATGAAACAGCCAAACTCATTCAAACTATTTCTTATTAGTTTAAATATATTATGAATTCGAATTTGAGCTCTCGGTCTTTAAAATAAACGCGTCTCTGCTTCATCGACTGAGATAACCAAGCTATTTTCTCTATCTAAGGATCATTCCCTGTTATCTTAAAGACTCTACGACATTGTAGAAGTATTAACCATAACCACAAAAGCGCGCTGGAGAACTCTTCAGAACAAGCCTGTAGTCTTAGAAGATAACGGAAATTGTGACTCGAATGTGGCTAATAGCCGTGGTATCTTGTTCAGCAGAGGGGGGGCGGAGTCAGTCAAAGGTCTCGGGAGAAAACATTTCCCCAGGAGGCATTATTAAAGTGTATTGTATTATTTTGTACTTTTAATTTTCATATTCAGTGCGTTTTTTTCTCCCTCTTGGCTATACGCATATTTACACAAATTTGGTATGGATGAGAAAGTTAAAATTTGGAAGAAACAAGCACATATTTGTGTGTAATGAGATTGTAAAAAGGATTTATAAGATAATAATAATAATATTTAGCACCGCGTTCTTACTACCCGTTCGGGTTATACGCTTTAAGTACTAATTACTCTAATGGATTAGGAATTGGAAAGGTTGAATCAGAGGAAGAGAACCCGCATTTGCGTGGAGGGAAAGTGGAAAACCATGTTGTAAAAACCACCCCTAGTTAACCCGACCGAGAATCGAACCTCGATCTCCCCGTCATCGGCAGTCGAGCTCAACACGACAAGCGCGTTAGCCAACTACGACACCGAGGCCGAGAAAAGGGCCTCATTACACCCAGAATGTTTTACAACCCTTACCTCTCCAACATCGACAAATGAGACCAGACTATACTAACATCATAGTCCGTGTGCACGACAATGCTGATTGGTTAAAATTGCATATAAATCCATACAAATAGCTATTACTCCCTAGTATGTCTTAATAACCTGTATAAAGAACCAAAGATGAATCATATTTTGTGAAAATCGCCTAGCAATAAAACCATAATTCTCAAGACAGTTTAATATATATACTCAAAAAACACACCCGTAAATGAACAAAAGGCCATGGGATTTGTAAAAATCTAAAAATTAGTAAAATTTTACACCCTTGAAAAGCACCAGTAAAAGGTGACTTGAGTGGGAGTGTGTAGCAATGTATTACTTTTATTTCTTACCTCAATGTTAATTTTGTTGAGAGACTATAGGTAAAAATGAAATAAGTTTCTTGAACGTCCGAGAAACGTTGACCGTCGATGGGAAACACTAGCGATCTTGTTGGAAAGATATGCATTATTATTAAAACAAAAATCATTAGTTTTATTCGTTAAGCCGGCAATTCCTTGCTGTATATTAACCCCCTAGTGTTTTGGTTGACCCTCCCCTCCCCTCCCAGCTGCTCTTCCCCCAAGAAAAGGTAGAGTGCCTTTGTCGAGTGGTGAATTGGCTGCCACCAAATATTGGTATTGGCGGTGGTTAATGGAAGGGAGCATGTGTTCAGGGACGCTCTAACTCCAGTCGTCGATACAGGCGAGTTCAGTTTACGACGCTCGCAAAGAGAGAGGGGGAGAGAGTTGAATGGCTTGAATGCAAAAACGAGTCAAATACGTCCATCTCTTATTCCTACAATAAATCTTTAAATTCTCTATAATTATGGTTATTATTTCTATTTATCACCACGTCTTACTACCCGTTCTGGTTATACGATTAAGAACTAATCACGCTAGCGGATTAGGAATTGGGAAGGTTGAATTTAGAGGAAGTGAGCCTGCATTTGCGTGGAGGGAGAGTGGGAAAACATTAATGGGAAAACAACCCCCAGTTCACGCGACCGAGATTCGAACCTCGATCTTCCCGTCCTCGGCAGTTTAAACTCAACACTAAACTAGAGCGTTAGCCAACTACTCCATCGAGGCGGCTCCCTAGAATTATTAAATCACCCAAGATAGCGAGAATGTGGATAAAAGAGTCAGCCTTATTTAGTTTTCCTGTGATGAGGAGGTCATGGTTAGATTTCTGGCAAGGTGTCCTTTAAGTGCTTATTTCCTAAAAAGCGCCCCCCTTCGACCACGAGGGAACTTCTCCTATTTAATATATTTGTGAACCCTCTCTCACTAGTTTTAATATGAAGATAGCCAGGGAAAGTAATAAGACATTGAAGGAGAAGAAACTCAAGTGTCGTTGGAAGAACCCTTTAGATTATAAATTAAATTAATTTCAAGGCGACTAAATTGAGAAATATTTATAATTAATATCTTACAATCGTCAAAATTGACAGCATGCAGCAAAGGTAACAACTTTAGTACACAGTCTTTGTTCCAAGAAAAATGAAGAGAGTTCACATTTTGAGCTGTCAAATAAGAAACTTTACCTGCTTAATTGCTCGCCTTGTCTAAGTTGTAACTCTCGCAATGGACTAAAATGCCAATAGAAGTGAGGTCATGGTTCGTTTCCCGGTCGGGTGTACTAAGCGTGTTTTATTCTTAATGTTTTTCCTATCTCTACACTAAAATGAGGGTACACTTCTATAAATATAACCTTCCTAAACTCTAAAACCATTGCCATAATTAGTACATAAGCGTATTACCCGATTGGGCAGTAACACGCGGTGTTAAAACTAAACATAACTTTACGTCTATGAGCAACATTTCTAAGAGGATTATTCCCCTAGACCACTTTTCCTCCAATTTGAGTCTTGAGGTATTTTTTATCAAATTTTTAATCGCCATTATGATAAAAAAAAATTAATAAGTACAGATAAAAAAATATATATATTCACAGTTTAATATTTTCTATATTAAATTTAAACTACAACTACCCTCATAAGCTGTCACATGATCCAATGCTTCACTTTATTGATTAACTTAAATTTCAGTAAATGGAATATCGGAGCTCAAATCCCCATGTGGCTTTCTGAGGGTGTGAATTTTATAAAAATAATATACCACACTCCCGCCACACAAAACACGGCATATTATACTATTAGTTCTACCTTACTTATACCTGCCCCACATGTGTTAATATGACGCTAGTAAGACGTGGTGCACAAACAAATAAAATGAACAATTAACGTTATTTCGCAACAGAACAACTTGTATTTGCTATGCTCAGCTTTATCCCGGAGAGTAGCTTCTGCTGGTGTGCATAGCTTTGTATAGATTTTGTAATTTGGTTACAAGAATTGGGAGGGATGAATGGACCACACCACTGCTATTACGCATATGGTGCCCAACACGCAGGCCACTAACAATAATGGGAGAACTTGCATGAGCGTAGCAAAGGAAGTAGGATGAAAACCGACAAAATGGGAATAAATTACTTATTTTATGCGTTGTCTATTACGTAAATACCAAAATCTTATTTTACTTTTTGCAACAGCCCAATTTCCATAGGATCGAGCATATGTCAGGTCATGTTTTCTTTCACTTCTTACTTGTATGTATTACCAATACCTATAAAATAACACTAATAAAATATAAATTATCAATTTTGGCTGCAAAAAACTATGTTTGTATGTATTTGTATTTTCTTTAAGACCTTTCTTTCAAACGTGATAATAGATGTTCAATAATCAGACACCTTAGCTCCGTCATTAGCGTGCTTGTCTGATTTGCTAAAGGTTCCGGATTCAAGTCCCGTATGGCTGAAAAATTTACCATAGGGGAAATGTGGGTTAACCCTTTCACAGTGATGGATTAACGGTCGGGGGAGTGGATGTTGGGCCTGTCCTAGTCTAAGTCATATTATAAGGCATATGAAGCTATGACAGGCCTAGCAAGCCGGTGGTGGAAAATATATGTCTTGAATAAAAAACTTACCCAGGACGACAGGCTAGAAACAGTAATGGATGTTAAATTAAAATATGTTAAATAACCTGTTTCTTAAAGGCGAACAAAGGGTTACATCGGTACATAGTATATTTAGTACAGGATGTATAGAAACAAAGAAATAAAAATCTAAGCCTCTTAGTATTTACTGGCAGCTCATATCCTTTTTATCAATATGTTGTAGTGACGAATGTGAAGGTGGTTATTGTATTTTAGGTACTTATATGTTGTCATTCTTGTAAATGTCTTGTGGCGTCATAAATCAATTTTCAAGAATAAATAAACTACATTTTTGTATTAATTATTAAATAATAAAAATTCAATATTTTTTATGACTTTTATGTGAGGCTGTATTATAATAATATTAGCACCGCGTCTTACTATCCGTTCGGGTTATATGCTGTAAGGCTGTATTGATAATTATATATATATATATATATATCAATTTATTATAGATATAAATATATATACATAAATATATATATTTAATTTCCTGTGTATAAAGGGAAATTTTAGATTAAAATATATCTTTGTCATTGAATAATTTTTCAAAAAATTTCAGAAAACTAACACTTACAAACAAATCTTAAATTAAATTTAATTTTATGTAACTATTGTCTTAATATTGTTTTGTATCTCTTGAATGCTTTTGATAGGAAACTGTTTAACGACAAAGATACATGTCTGTCTAAAATGCCTATGAAGTCCAAGTTAAAACTTAGTTTAGTAAAAGAAATAAAAATTATAAACATTTATAATAATTCAAAACATTAAATTATTCAGGTAAATGATTTATGTACAAAAATAAGAATCTTTTGACATTGAACATTTATTATTGATTATAACGTCACGGGACATTTTTAAGAATTACAACATATATAATAATCAGTTCAAAATACTGACTAAGTGATAAAAGTTGTATGACAGTATTAAAAAGTTTTATAACGTTTAGATAATATATTTATATGTTATATTAATGTTTAACATAGTTTATCTACTACCAATTTCAGGCAACAAACTGGCGATAGAATTTCTAATCTTACATTAATTAATTGGTATATATAAATTAATAATATCTACAGGAACTAGTTTATTTAGTCATATTTGCATTAATGTATACAATATTTGCTTTCAAAGTCGAATTATTTTTTTTAGAACTATCTTGAAAATATTTGTGGTCATCCTTCTCGGTCTCCAAACAGTTTTGTAGCTCCAATTCATAAGCTTCTAGTGGGCCAATACAATTTGAAATTATTACATTACTAGAACTAGGAATCTAAAATTTATCGATGTTAATAGCATTTTCGGTAGCAAATTCGGTATAAAAATTCTCACGTTTAAAAATAGGCTTCTTGGTACTAGACTTATATTGTTAAACTATATTTTATGTTAAAATAATATAATAATCAATAAACCAGAGTTATATTAAATGTTATTTTCGCAGTAATATATTCATTATAGCGTCTTTATCCAAGGTTATGAAAGTATAAATCTAATATCTTGAGATAAGTAAGGTAGTATTAATGGAAATACACCACCAGAAGCGTAAAGAAATACTGGGAAAACAACAGTAATGAATTATATATGGATATCTTTCCAAGCGAGTTCAACCAAGAGTCAAACTGTGACAACCTTGTCCCTGGCAGCTCATTATATTGTGAATTGAACGTACTAGGTCATGTGACCACCGGTGCGGGTGGAATCCCAGAATAAGTTTTCGGTATTAGTAATAATAATTTTAATGTAGACCATAAGCAATTTTTAACAAAAAAGAAAGTCCAGAGAAGTTTATTCAATTTGGCCCCATTACAAGAAAACTATTATCGTCTGTGCGTCTAGGACTAGTTATCACGACAAATATTAGAAAAAACTAGTGGCTATCGTAGTAACATGGGTGTGGTTATTTAGCAGCGCAGGTCATAGTTTCAGCAATGTTTAAATATAGGCGCTTGCTCTGAACAGATCATTATATTCTTTCATTATCATCTATGGGGTGACCTGGCGGTCTAGGGGTAAGGTGTCAGACTTCTGTGCTGGTGGCCGGGGTTCAATCCTCGGTCCCGGCACAGATTTATCTGATTACCAAACCCTTCCTTCACCTCTGACAAGACAACTTGTGAATGTGGGGAATGCCAGGCCTCCACCGTGGTTCGGATTCCACGTTAAACTGTAGGTCCTCCATTTCATCTCACGATCACCCTACCATCACACATTAGCGTAAGTGCGTATATCCAGAACGGGTAGTAAGACGCGGTGCTAATAATAATATCATATATGATTATTTTGTTTACAAAACAACCAAATTTAAATCTAATTAAAATAGCACAATAAAAAATCAAAACTAATATTTTTTCTAGTATAATTTAAATTTAAATAAGTTTGTCAGCGCAAAATTAATAATTAAAGTACACAACTGCCTGCAACTTACAAACCCTATAAAAATCGAAACGCACAAGCTTGAATAATGGGCTGGTTTTTTTTCAATCACAAGTAAGGAACTACAAAATGAAAACTAACAAATGTGAGTTTTTTCTCATGAATAATCTTGTCAACTATATGAATGCTCCAGTTGACCTTCAAATAGTGAAATGTTAGAGACAATTAGAAAAAGTAGAACTTTTTACTTTTTAGTACTTTTTTCAAGTCAGTTTGACCTTTTTTTTTTGCAAATAAATTTTATTTTAAATATTCTAGTTTTATTTTTTACTATAGGTAGGCCTACAAAAAACGCTGCCCGTATGAAAAAAAAGGGCTGATCGCAAGAAATCAACCTTACATTCTGATAAAACAATAAAAGGAATGCAAAGAAACGATGTAAAGAGAATCAGACAGGTAAATTAAGGTCCTCTGGAATGCGGGGATATGTTAGCTACAGGTTAGCTCGAGAGATGACACACACGAAAAAGAAGTTTATCTCAATTTGATACTCGAGCGTATATCAAATGTGACTGCAGAGCAACGATCACAGCGTATCTCATCGATTCACGAGCGTCTATGAAATGAGACGCCTGATCAACATTCTCATTGCCTCAGTTTAATACATGAGAGAATATCAAGTAAGTCTGTAGAAACGAGATGGCGACGATTGACCATTGCACGAAACAGTAACTGGAAGAGGTTACAAAACGGAAACGGTTTACGAAAGAACCATGCGTGAAGTGGCTCGTAAAAGAATGTAATTTTTTGACGAAGACCATTTTAAGTCAGCAATTAAAAGGTTTGCTGATGTGTACATGGTGAAATATGTAAAAAAAAAAAATATATACCTCCGCAGCGTTGTACCCACTCTACGAACTCAAAATTTTTATTCGGTAATACCTAGAGAATTTTTTTTAATTTTTGTTGGAGCTTCTCATTATGAAAATTCTTTGAATACCTGGATAAAATCAGGATTCTGAATGACATCAGGCTTTATATATTATCACACTATAACAATCCAATACTAAGCAATGATGAAAAAATACTTCCAAGTCGTATATGTAGAGGTTTCCAATTAAGTTATCTAGAAGAAACCTGGCCCGTATTAAGGCATGTGCTAAGTGTACCCCGTAGAGGGGCCCCCCGATGTTAGGGGGCCTCAGCCAACCAAGCAAATAAGACACTTTGACTTATATTAATTTTGTGATAGTATAGTATTTCAACATTATAATGTGTTTTCATAAAAAAATTCTTAAACTACTCTAGAAATTCCCTAATCTAAGCCTAGTATTACGTGCAGTCCAACAGTCCGTACTTAAAAATTAACTCAATATTTGCTTTTTGGCAAACCAGAATTACTATATATCTGCATACAGTACCGTTGGCTTTGGACAGAACAATAAACATCGATTTTATATTGCCAATAATTTCTGAGATTAAATATTAAAATTATTACTATTGAAGAGTTAACTAAATGCGACCTGANAAAAAAAATAACAAAAATATTTTCACTATATTAATACTAGTACTATCTCACCTTCAGACGGTGGACTATATAAAAAGCAATTACACTGAAATAGTCTATAATTATATAATGTCAAGTATTATTATAGCATCAATTATTAATTTACATTACTATAATACACTCAGTATATAACAGACTGTATAGTTTAATAGTTACTATTGTATCAATAATTAATACGTTAATAACAAAACTCACGGTACTCGCCATGATTGCTAAACGTTTGCAAAAAAAGTTTGTCTCTAAATAAAATTATCCATTTATGATGTTTATGTAAGATTCATTATCATTCAATGAAGAACCGACTTCTAAGGGCCTCTAGTTATATTTGGCATAGGGCCCTCAACGGTGTTAATCCGGGCCTGCAAGAAACATAAAAGGGACAACCGGAGAGAGTTTCTCTACCAAATAAAAAAAAAGCATTAGTATTTAGCTCAATAGATCTGGTAAGATTATATTCTTGAACATACATTAAAAATACATAGGGCTCGAATTGAGAACCACCTCCTTTCGAAGTCAGTTAATAAAAATAAAGTGTTTTTGTTTTGAAATTCATATTTGGGGAAAATTAATTTAATAAATGTATTCTACAGACGTATTAAGTAAGACGTATAGTTTCAAAATATACATAACGCTTTTATTTTATTTACACACGAACAATTTTCTGAGAGTAGTTTGAATTTTGTAGGAAGCAAACTATTTTCACACGGAAAAGAATGAAAACAAATTAACTTGTGTACTTGCTTCGTATATTTCATAGTACAGGTTGTTCCACTCGCTCTCGGCCCCTTAATGCTTCTCATACACCAATTAAGTCTGTTGGTTTGACATTTATAAGGGAGACAAAGGAACCGAAAGTGAGCGAAATACCCTCTTCGATGGTCATTTCATGATATTTACTATCATTATTTCAGTTCAAGTTATTTTACTGAAACAAGTATAAAATCATAAAATATGTATTTGGGGCACTGAAAATGAAAAAAAGTCAGAGAGATCCAGTTCATGTGCATTGATAAAAGGAGCAGGAGCTCCCGGCATTGCAAGCAGGGGAAATCATGAATGGTTTTTTTTACGAAATCTTTATGAACTTTAGTTTAGGCAAAAATAAGTATCACTGAAATGTGTGCTATTTTTAACTTGTTGTTACTGCCCATGCAGCTTGGGGGAGGGGGGGGGGAAACTATAGTTTGGTGAAATTGATATTTAAAATTGAGGTTAAAATTTGACTTTGCGATATTTTTATAGCAAATAGAAGAATAATACGCATAATCAACAGTGCTTACCTATAGTTAGCAATAGTGAAAACATCTTAGCAGCACAAACTGCTGATCTCAAGTATTAGGTAATCATACTCTCACTGCTTGTAAATATACTAAAAATACTCCATATACATACACCTTAAGTATTTTTCATAGGTAGGCATAGTTGTAGCAAGCTTTTGATTTCTACTTATAAGTTATTTGGTTTTAATTTTATAGCTCTTAAACCCAAAAAGATTTTCTCTTTTATATAAGTCATTATTTCTTTGAAGTCTTTGGAACTTTAGCATGATTGTTTTTATTATATAAGGAGTAATCAGTCTGAATAAATATTTATGTAGTGTAGGATCAAATCAAATTAAGATATGCAACGCTACTCATGTAGTCTTTAGGAAAAGGGCAGTCGTCTATAAACTATGCTCTGAAAACTTTGCAATAGGCCAAGCCGCGTCATAGTAGTTTTCTAGTACGTCATATTATTTTCTCGAATAAATTGTAAATTCGATCTATATTGGTATTGTAGCCATATCCTTGCTGTGTGACAAATGAAAATGAATATTAACTACATATGTATGGCATCCTGTTTGAACCCAATATTGTGGTTATAATAATACTTTTAAAGTTGTCTTTTATCCTAACGACCAAAACAAAATGTTAAAAATATTGATATTGTAGTCAAGTGTGTATTTATTATAAGCTTTACTTTTAAAAAGTAGATCTAACTCTTTTTTGCATTTAGAAAGTTCACGTCTATTAAAACACTAAAAATAATATTAATATTAATAAAGAAGATATCTTAACCAATACATTTCAATAGATTTATAAAATTGAGTTAAACTTTGATAAAATAAATGTATTATAAACAAGATGTGTATTCCAGAGTAAAGCCCTGATATTGATTATTAAATTATCCTTGTAATTTTGCTGTAGATGACTAACCTTGGTAACCGCTGTCCTCACATCATCTTAAGGTACCAAAACATTTAAAATGTAATTATAATATATATATATATATAATTATTTTTTCATGAATATTTTTCAAAACTATTGTAAAGCCTTTGACATTTCCAATTACATTGCTGGTAAATAGCTATCGACTTGATGTCATGGTTGACGACACACCTATTTTCATTCAAACCTCATTGTATTCACTCGGTTCCCTTGTGCAAGCTACAAAAGGTCAATCCATATATTGATTTAGTTTCCACTTGAGAGGGGGAGGGGGAGGGGGAGCACCCTAGGTATGAAGAAATCGCGAATATTCTGGTCACTTTCCAAACATATATCCGATTGTAATTCATCACCACAGAATGGGAGTTCTGTGGGTGCTCACCAGTTTTGTAATGAAACCACTTGGCTGGGGGGAGGATAGGGGGGGGGGGAATTAGCTTTGGTGGAAATGAGTTGATTACGTCTACTTTACATGCGGGGTTTAAGTGAGCCCTTAATACATGGCACAGTCTAGCTATTATCATTATAAACCCAAGATAAAAGGTTAAGTATGTTCAAGTACGACGTCTTGATTTAGTCATTAGCATGGGTACCTTTTTAGTTAATGGTCTCGGGATTGATTGCCATCAAGATCGAAGGATTTATTATTGATGTAACCGAGTCTTTCTATATCATGTTGATATATTTACGTCTGCGGGATTGGGTGTTTTTGTATATCCTAGGTTTAAGCTAGTTTTTGTGTAAGTTAAGGTCGGTGACCTCTGTGCACAGACTTCTGTGCTGGCGGCCGGGGTTCAATCCTCGGTTCCGGCACAGATTTATCTGATTACCAAACCCTTCCTTCACCTCTTGTGGGGAATGCCAGGCCTCCACCGTGGTTCGGATTCCACGTTAAACTTTAGGTCCTCCATTTCATCTCACAATCACCCTACCCCTACACATTAGCGTAAGTGGATATAATCCGAACGGGTAGTAAGACGCGGTGCTAATAATAATAATAATAATAATAATAATAATAATAATAATAATGTAACTTATAAGGCGTATGTTAAACACCCGAACCCACAAATAAAAAGAGAGTTAAATATATTTAGAAAAACGCACAAACATTTCTATAGAGAAATACTAGAAGCTGCACAGTGATAAAAGCTATCTAGCTCCATCTTGATTATGTTAGCTAACTATTATACCACCGTGGTGGTGAAAATGGGGTGACGGGGAGTCATCGACCTTTCTTTTCTCTTCTTATTTATTTCCATACGTTGGATTGGGATCGAACCAGCTGGCTCCACCCTTGTTCTTCCCTGTTTGACCCACCACCCAACCCTTTGTTCACCTTGTTTGACAAACCCTCTCCGGGGACTCCGTTCATTCGCCCTGGCAATGCCGGTCTCAGCTTTCTACTAACGCGCAGGGTGGAAAGGTGCTAAGTCGTCGAGTCCGTGGCTGGCGAGTAGTCTAGTCACCTATTTACTACACTAGAATAAGGACTTGTTCCTACAAATGATAACACCGTATATTTGACAATATTCTATTAACTTTACTGCACGCGACAGAACAGATACTTTGACTACGTGAGTTCCCGCTTCAAATTGTCCTATGATAACACCACTTTCCATTCTCTTCGCTATAATACTAACCGTGATCTATCCGTAATGAGGTCGTTCTTGGCCCTCGTGGGAGAACTAGCTCACTTCGCTCCTCGTGGTCATAATACCGTTTCTGGCCACCACCTTAATTAGACTGTATTTGTGGTCATAAGACCGTTTCTGGCCACAACCTTAATTAGACTGTCCTCGTGGTCATAGGATCGTTTTTGGCCACCACCTTAATAAGAATGTCCTCGTAGTCATAATACCTTTTCTGGCCACCGGCTTGGTTAAAATATCCTAGTGGTCAAAGACCATTTCTGGCCACCACCTTAATTAGACTTCCTTCGTGGTCATAAGAACAATTCTGGCCACCACCCCAATCAGACTCCATTCTCAATAAGACAACGTCTCACGTGATCTGCTCTGACTACGATGAACTCCCATTTGTTTGTGGAGGGAGTGGGTAAAATTAATTTAACTTTACAAATGTTGGTTATCATGATACAATGCTAAGCCAAGAAATTAAATAATTATTGGGTTAAATCATATACATTAAAAAAGGCGCAAGAAGTTTTACTCTAGAAAATTATCTAGGAACTAACGTATATAAATGTAACATTATACAATAGAATGCGGGAATATTATTTTATATATTTGTTTTACATAGGTTAAACAATCGATTTCCCATCAAGCTTAGTACATAAACACAATTTTAACAGGGCTCCCTATATAGTTTATACCTTGGCACTGCCATTCATCAACTCTGTTTTGCCTTGTACACATAACATAAACTTGAGCAAGTTGAGAACAAGATGTATATAGGAGGGGATGTTCAGGAAAGTAAGAGAGAAGAAAGAGGAATCAGACAAATTTGGAAAAGAAATAGATGGCAAGATTACACAATATTCGTGAACTAGCTTAAATGGAATTGGTGAATCAGGCATAGACCCAATCAGGTGAGAAAACATGAAGTCACTGTTTACAGTGGTCAAACAGCTTTGGTGGTCTTGGTATAAAGTGCTCGCTTGGAATAGGATGTTTGTGGGTTCAAACCTAGCCGAGGTCAACAGATTTTTCTTGAGTGATGAAAAATCAGTATAACCCCTTTCTTGGGAGGGTAAGTAAAGCCGTCGGTCGGTCCGATGGCTATTTTGGTATGCAAAATAATCCTGGAAGGTGTGGGAAAATACCTTTCCTGGCAAAATTAATAAACCTTTTGACTCTTACTCATAAAAATTTTCATGTTCTGATATAATCGGTTGGTTTAGAAAGTGCACGTAAATACCATAAATAAATGAACTAACTGCAGTGCATGTGTAGTTATTTTCTTTTTCACTGCGTCTTACTGCAGGTCTGGGATATCCACACAATCAAAATAGTTTTGAAGATATCAGAATAGTAGAATTTAAAGTAAATATATGTATCGCGTACTTTCATGAATGGAGAATGTATAACTAATCAAGAAACAAAATCATATTCATTACAGCTGAAAGGAATTCGTAGGCCTATGTCCAACTTCCAAAGTCAACTACAATCTATGTTATGGTAATATTGACGCCTTAAACCGTGAGCTACGTAGCAGGGACGTATTATTAATACAAGATGTTGATCTCCTTGACATCACTTAAAAGTGGTTGCAAAAATACTTCATAGAACAAGATGATTAAAAATAACGCAATGTCTACCACTCGAGGGCACTGTCATCTGTATTGATGGAAAAGTTCGGCCAAGATCTTAAACTATCTAAACTATCAGAACTGGTTTATATGGGACAGGGAATCAATTTTAAATGGTTTTTCACTCTCCATATATCCAGAATAGGTAACATTTCCTAGTTCCTCCTCCATACTTTATTAACGTTGGTAAAATGCGTGAGGCCCAAATGAATAGTTTTATAAGACGTGGCGAAGAAAGTTTAATAATGTCACTGGCATGAAGTACATGCTCAGATGATTCCAAAATGTAAGAAAAGAGTTGGCTATTGAGAGGGTAAATTTGTTCGTCCAAATCTAAATTTAGAAAAAATATAAGATACATTTTTGATATTCAAAGTCTGTTAACTTGAAGGCTTTAAATACAGGATTCGTTAACTTAAGAGTTCATATCACGGCTAAAAGACAGAGAAATTAGATACATACATGATTACACTCTAACAAAAAAATCATATCAAAGTGCAGTTCTCTGAATTACTCACTTAAGAGCAAAAAAATACGGATCATCTTTTTGTGTTTATTAAAATTTAATGAGATTATTTCACTAGACTCAATCCCACTGCTCTCAAAATTTTACTCAAGAAAACCACACTAAGATGGAATACGAGCTCTAAAACCATAAGTTATGAGTAATATTAAGAAAAAAATATAGAAAAATAATTATTTTTAAATAAATGAAACTATTAGGCTAGTTCCAATCTCGATTATTTCATTTGAAGAATTGATAAAATCCCACTCCGATGGGGATTGCTGATCTAAGAATGACCGAGTATCTAATATCCCGAATAATTGGTTCGGGCTCTTCAGTTTTCTTAATAAGCGAGTGTCGCATCTGATGTGAGAATAAATCGCATACGTATTTTTTTATGCTATACATAAATTTAAGTTAAATTCGTGATATTTCCTTTAAGATTTAATTAGTGGGACACAACTTTTAATATGGTGAAGAACGAAATACAACATTTCATTTTGAAGGATCAAATCAGGCCACACATTTAGAAGAGGAAGGCAAGTAGGTCAGCTATGCTTATGCAACTCTTCCAGCATATCATATTATGGTACAGATATACACATTTATAGATCATAAATTAATATTATATTTTCTAGGATCTAGCATGTACTGTACAAAATTACTGAACCAATTGATTATATCAGCAAAAGACAAAAACCATGATTGCTCTGGTAAGTGCAAGTATTAATAATAGTAATAATAATATTTATCACCGCGTCTTACTACCCGTTCGGGTTATACGCTTTAAGTACTATTGAATTTAATGGATTAGGAATTGGGAAGGTTGAATTAGAGGAAGTGAACCCACATTTGCGTAGAGGGAGAGTGGAAGACCATTTAGGAAAAGCCACCCCAGGTGTCCCGACAGAGATTCAAACCTCGATCTCCCCGTCCTCAGCAGTCGAGCTTAACACGACTAGCGCGTTAGTCAACTACGCCACCGAGGCGGGTTGCAAGTATTAAAATACGTTAAGTTCATCTAGGCTAGTTTGCAAGGGATTGGTTGGGGCAATAATAATGCCTAAGTGTACTGTGGGTGTTTTATTTTTAAAATTATTTCTCACTTTCCCACTACAAAAGTTTAGGTACACCTACTAAAAATTATACCTTTCTCATTACTACATTTTTAGAGTAGACTTGTTTAGCCTGGACAGATTATTTTTGCATGCATGGAAGAAAAAATGTTACTAACAAATTACTTAATCCTACAACAAACAGAACACCCAATCAGCTGGCCACTAAATCATCAATGAAAAAAAGAGAAACCCAAATTTTGCCAATGCTATTTGTTTTAGTCTATATTTAGAAACAATCTCTTGACTCTTATATACGCAAGCTTACACTTTACTGGCTGATAAAGGACGTCGTATAATGTATGAATACTTAAAAGAGTTCCGATAACTGTATGTTTAATTTGTTAGTTCTTTTTTACAGGCAAATAAATAGTTCCTTTATTATAGATTTATAGACACCAATAATTCACAATGCATGGGCAGTTATAAGCTAAAACTTTCTCCAAGATACAACATTATTATTATTATTGTCATCATCATCACCACGTCCTACTACCCGTTTGGGTAAAACGCACTTAATCTAAGGCCCAGTGCCCCCGAGCGACGTGCGTCATCATTGCACACGCGTCCTGTGACTGTGTCACCGCTAAAAGCAGTTCACACAAGCGACCTGCGACTGGTGACGTTAAGTTGACGCCACGTCACAGCACCCGGAGTAGTTCACACAAGCGACCTGCGTCTGGTGACGTTAAGTTGACGCCACGTCACAGCAGCTGGAGTAGTGCACACAAGCGAACTGCGTCTGGTGACGTTAAGTTGACGCCACGTCACAGCGCCCGGAGTAGTGCACACTAGCGACTTGCGTCTCTTCGGACTCAACTCTCGACTTCAGTCGGTTTGAAGCCGTGGCCGTGGTACGTACACTCCGGGAGCGGAAAAAATAGGCAAACCTATCTTTGTTGTACACAACTTTAATACCATGACATTAACTTATAAGTCATCTTTATGATATCTGTAACAATAATGTATAGGCATTTTGCCTAACATTGGGTCTCTTACTCATTAGTTTATAAGTGAACAGTGGTTGTGAAATGTTTCAAGTATTTTATATATTGTTAATCGGAAAACAAATGTTAGGTAGTAATGTATATAATTTTAATGCACTCTTACTATAATTTCCTGACAATAAATTTTACATATGGTCCCAGTAAGTACTTATAAACGAGGTTCCACTGTACATAGAAAATATTTTTTCCCCAATTCATAAAATTTCATAGAAAAAATAACTGATATAGAACTCGCTAAGTTGCTTTATCATTTAATCAATATTTGGATACAGCGCCTTGAATATCTCCATTCATGCAGCTTGTTTTTTTTTAAATTTATTTCTTGGTATTCTTCTAGGGACAACATCCAAATTACAGGTCTATCCCACGCTTCATTGATAAAAAATATATGTGTATATTTCGTCCTCCATTATGACTGTGTACTAATTACCATCACAAAGACGCGCGCGGTCCACGTTTTGCAGAAACCCTTGTCACTAGTTTTGACGCAAAAATGACGCCAGACCTTGCGTCCCGTGTGAACACCAACAATCGAATAGAAGTAATGCTGAAACGCAGCGTCACATGACGCGACTGCAAGGATGACGCGCGTCGCTCGTGGGCACTGGACCCAATGTGTGAGATGATATGGAGGACCTACAGTTTAACGTGGAATCCGAACCACGGTGTAGGCTTGGCATTACCCACATTCACAAGATGTCTTGTCAGATGTGAAGGAAGGGCTTAGCAATCAGATAAATCTGTGCCACGACCGAGGATTAAACCCCGGACCCCAGCAGAGAATTCCTACATCTTAGCCCTAGACCTCCAGGTAACCCGAAAGATACAACACATCAACACATAAATACAAACATTTATCTTGTATGGTCGTAGTACATTAATAGCCTTTAATTGAATTTGATCACAACTAAAACATAATGGTATACAAACCTTTCTTTCACTAATAATACATTAACCCCATTTAATATAATTTTCCTTCGTTACAACACAATTGGAGATATCAAAAAAATATTTAGATCTGATACTACACATTAACCTATTTAACATGGTTTGCTCACTATAAAAACATAATAGCAGTCGTCTAACATAAAAAAAAGGTCCCGATAGTAATATATTATATTAAATTACCCATATTTAACAGAAAATATATATTTTATATCATCTCGTCTCTTCTTAGATTAGATAAAATTATTTTATTATTTTCAATTTTTATAAATCTGTAATGTTATGAGGATTGGTTGAATCAGAAGGTCTGCATGGATAAACCATATATTATCTTGTGTTCATGAATAAATACAACAATAATTAACAATTATATTTATCCAACTTCATGTTGTATATATTTAGAAATATAGTATTGGTAAATTTGTTGGTTGGCCAATTCTGCCTTAAAGCATGTCACTGTGTTAATGTCATTAATGAATTTCAGCACAACATATCACTCAACACCTGTTGAGAATGTACTGATTACATTTGTCGGGTAGGAATGAAGAAAGTTGGGTTTAGAGGGAGTATACCCGCATTGGGTGTAGGAAGAGTGGACTGCTATTTAGGAAAAACCAACCTTAGTACACCAGATCGGGATTCAGACCCTGATCTGTCATCGACAGTCTAAAGTCTAGAGCAGCGGTTCCCAAACTTTTTGAGTCGTGGAGCACTTCTCAGGAGAGAAATTCGTGACGGAGCACTATGATTTCCCTTAGACCATGTTCATTTTTGGCTATTTTTACGTAACTGCATTTTCAAGTTGCTAGACAATTTTTTTATCATATAACAAAAGCACGAATTATTTTTCGAATTCAAAATAGCTTATATTTTGATCCAAACTTAATGTTTTCCATTGAAAGACATTGAAAATTAGAACTTTACGTGTTTTTTTTCTCTAAACACTAATTTTGCACATACGTGTATTCGGCATAAAGGCGAAGATATTTTCACCTAGCACCTACATAGGTAGTAACCGAATGACAGCATTATTGGCTCCGGAAACAAATTTTTAAGCATTTGGACATGTTAAGGTGAGGATGCAGGGGACGCAAGAAAAGGCGAGTGTTTTTGCACTTTTTATAGCAATACTTTTTTTAGGATCAAATAAATTAAATATTGCTTCTATAGAATCATAGAGCTTAATTTTCTTCACATGGCGAGATCAACATTTCTTGAATATCTGTCAAGGATGTCCTGGAATTTAATAACAAATTTTTCTCTTCATTTAAAAAGTTTCTTAGATAATGCTGCTCTGTTCACGACAGATATTCAACAACTAATGAGGTCACCATGTGAAGAAAATTAAACTCTATGTTTTTATAGAAGCAATAGTTTTCTTATTTTGGAAAAAAAAAGTTTTGCTCTAGATCTAGAAACTTTAAATTAACTCACCTTAACTCGCGTCCGCTGCATACTCACCTTAAACATCAAGTTTTATTCATTATACATATTTTTTCTACACTAATTTCAGAGAAATAAGGAACTTACTTAAATACATAAACGAAAACCAACAACAAAAAACATAAAGTAATGCAACACATTTGAGAACGAATTCAAAGCAGGTAGTGTAAATATACAATACTACTCACCTATATAAGGTATTACAGTTTCAAAATAAAAAATGTAGCTTGGTATCGAAAAAGAACGATAAAGCATAGCCAAAGAACTTAGATTCTAATGAGAGGGATGGGACTGTTTTGATTTGCACAATGTGGCTATACCTGGTTTAATTTGGGACAGCTGCAACCGAATATCTGGCTCTGCATTCAGGCGGGATCTATATTTTGTTTTAGTAGCCACATAAGCAGAGAATCCTGATTCACATAAGTAAGTTGTTGTAAAGGGTAAAAGGATGATTTTCGCTTTATCTGATAAAACTTTAAATTCGTCTTTTAGCTGACACCAAAATTCTGTTAGTGAATTCTTAGTTGCAAAATTATATTTTACCACAGAATCTGATGTCAAATCAATCATACACTCATACTGGTGTGATGTCAGACAGGCTGGCTTTTCCGACACAGCAGAGTATGGGTTTACAACCCAACAGTTCTCTTTTATTTTATCGTGGAATTCTTCTGGAAAATAACAGTTGAAACTATCAATCAAATTTAGCAGATGAACGTGAAACTCATTTAAGATATATTCGGGTACGTCAGAATCTAGTTCTTCTCTAAATTCTTTTACCATTGGGAAACTGTCTAGATTTAGATTTTTCATTGAATCCGCCCAAAACTTTCTTTTCTTTTTAAACGCTTGTACTTTATCGCTGGCATCAAAAACGGTTACTGCTTTCCCTTGAAGTGAGATACTTAAGCCATTAACTTTTTTTTAAATGTCTGCTAAATACGCCAATTTCATAACCCAATACTCATCGCACAGCTTGTCTCCCAAAGCGAAGTCGTTGTCAATCAGGAAGGTTCTGACTTCAGCCCTCATTTCAAAGAGCCGAGTCAAAGCTTTGCCACGAGAAAGCCACCTTACTTCTGTGTGAAGAAGTAAAGACGTATGTATACTCCCCATGTCTTCACACAACAGCTTGAATAGTCTTGTATTTTTAGGTCTAGATTTGATAAAATTAATTACTTTCACGCTTTCGTCCAAGACTTCTTTTAGGAAGGGTGGCATTTTTTTCACAGCAAGGGCATGGCGGTGGAGGATGCAGTGGCTACTGCTGCATTCCTTGACTTTTTGTTTTATTCTTGAGATAGCACCGGACGTCTTCCCAGTCATGGACTTTGCACCATCCGTGCACACATCAACGCAATTATCCCATGGGATGTCACTCACTGTGAAAAATTCTTCTATTAATTTGAAAATTTCAGCGCCAGTTGTGTTAGTTGGTAAAGGCTTGCAGAGAAGCAGATCCTCTTGAAAAGACTCCAAGTATTGGTAGCGTACAAATACTATTAAAATTGCCAATCCAGCCACATCCGTTGATTCATCCATTTGGAGCGAAAACTTAGTGCATTTTATTCGTGAAAGTAAAGTAGCTTTCACATCCTCTGCTAAGTCCCCGATTCGTCGCGAAATCGTGTTATTT
The DNA here is from genome assembly GCA_902141385.1 of Timema californicum. Lineage (NCBI taxonomy): Eukaryota > Metazoa > Arthropoda > Insecta > Phasmatodea > Timematidae > Timema > Timema californicum. The sequence goes on along the minus strand of CABFOW010003147.1, from coordinate 25,555 downwards.
GACAAAGGAACGGTGTCTACTAGATTCGTGGCTTTTGCATCCAGCATACTTTCAACTATGTCCTTTACACAAGGCTTTATAAGGTTTTCAGCGATGGTATGGGCTTCGCCAGCTTGAGCAACTCGGTAACTGACTAAGTAGGACGCCACCAAAGCCTGTTCATTAACTGTTTTTGAGTGATAAGATATAATTTTCTGGGCTTGTGTAAGTTCACCATACTTCCTTCTGAAGAAATCAGTCGGTTTGCCCTTGCATTCTGGATGGACACCCTCAAAATGACGGCGCATTTTTGCTGAGAACATCGCACTGTTTGGCAAAACTTTCATGCAAACTACGCACTGTGGTTTGTTGTCACTAATCTCAACAAATCCAATATCCAAGTAGGAATCGTGATACTTCCTTTTTATAATTTTTTTACCTGTGGCACTGATCTCCAAAGAACTAGTACTAGGCAGTTCTTTCAAAGCTCAGAAGTTTCTGTCACACCTACTGTCGCTGATTCGTCTAAAAACCCTTCATCCTGTCCAGAAATTCTAGCATTGGCAACTGCTCCATCTTCTTCCACACTACAATATAAAAATAATATTCGTATCATCTGGGTAAATAATATTAATGATAATAATAAATGTCAAGTATTTAATAAAACAATTGATCAAAGAACCATTGCTCCTAAATTAACGTTGAATATTGTTTAAGAATGTAAATGTTTCTCGCATGTTTGCTCACAATGCTTGTTAAATGTGAGTAACCATCTTATCTTATCGCTTGGTGACATCAAATTGGCTGCAGCTTCAAGGTTACTACCAATTAACAGGCCAAAATTCGAAAATAACCTGAGCTGAAATCTATTTTTGTTAAAAGTGCAACAATATGTACAACATGCAATGCATATACTGAAAAGTCTTTATTTACTATTTAATTTGTATAAAGTTGTATGTACCTTAGTCCCTATCTCTTCTTTTAGGTCCTGTGTTATTGGCATCCAAAGCTGTTACTTGTTTTAATTACACACGCTCCTATTCTAGCAGACCCCAATAGATAAACACTATTCAACGTTAAAAAAAATGCATCTAACATAATATGTGTACATACCTGTTAGCTGTTGATGCTTCCATAGCTACTGGAGGAACTGTGGCGGAGGTTTTAATAGTCTTTTTTAAGGATCCAGACTTCAGCCAGCGATCCATTGAAAGCAAATCTATGATATTTTCTAAATCACTACGTAGGTGCTCCAAAAAACCTGTAATAGGCAGGTGTTTCGTCCTCAAGAGGGAAGATCCATTAAAGTTATTAACGTAATTATTTAAAAAAAATCACACAACAAAAGCACTCGTGAAAAAATAACACCGCACTGCAATTTGACTCGTTTCGACTCTCGACTAAACATTGAATGAACTGCAACAGAATGAAGGAGCGAAGAAACAAAGATATTTTAATATACAACAGAGACTTTCCAGAAAATTCTGTAAAAGTGTCAAAGCTAACAATCGGATCTTTAAGTACGGTGAGGCTCTCATTGAGCCTGGATTAGCTGGCGCCATTGAGCCTATCTGTCTAGTTTCGCCACGTGAAGTCTGTGTGCTTCACGGATTTTCTCAATGTTTTGTGTTGTTTGGAGAAGGTGCGGGCGGGTAAACCTGACTGAGGTGCCGCATGACAATGCACTTTGGATCCATAATACTTGCTATTTACACTGCTTTACGGCATGATGCAGAAGCTAAGTTATATCTACACAATGCTTATCTAAAAACAGTTCATGACCGCACAAATAAACAATTTTGAGATCTTGTCACATTTATTTTATTTTTATTTACAATCTCCCCGCGGAGCACTTGGAGATGTTTCGAGGAGCACACTTTGGGAACCGCTGGTCTAGAGTATACTAATGTAAGAGTGACGCCTGTGCGGCCAACCAGCTCAAATGGAGATAATTCAAATTGAAGACAAAAAGAGCTAATTAAGCATATAACCCGGATGATTAGTATGATGCGGTGCTAAAAAAAAACCTCTTGTAGCTGATGTAAATGCTCGTTAACTTACATGTAGTTTCCAAAATTGTAAGCATAATGTTTCTTGTAGATTGGATGGATTCATGTATGGGGGGGTGGATGTATCGATGAATAAGAGAGAGGTCGGTGACCTGGCAGTTTAGGGGTAAGGTGTCAGACTTCTGTGCTGGCGGCCGGGGTTCAATCCTCGGTCCTGGCACAGATTTATCTGATTACCAAACCCTTCCTTCACCTCTGACAAGACATCTTGTGAATGTGGGGGATGCCAGGCCTCCACCGTGGTTTGGATTCCACGTTAAACTGTAGGTCCTCCATTTCATCTCACAATCACCCTACCATTACATATTAGCATAAATGCGTATAACCCGAACGGGTGGTAAGACGCGGTGCTAATAATAATAATAATAATAATAATAATAATAATAATAAGAGTGAGTATGGGTATATATGTGTATGTGTATATATAATATATTTGGGCATTAAGTACTATAAAATCCATGTATGACCCCGAGCTAGTTAATCAAGAACTTTAAGTAGCCCTCCGTTGGGGTAAGTTTGCTAAAACCTGCCTTGGAACTTGCGACCACCAAATCAGGTAAACAGACCCAAACACCATCCCCCAGACGTTGATTTAACATTGTGAAAGGGTAAAACCCATATTTCATATTTTATAAGCTATTCGTCTATTGCGGGACCCGTGACCCTTAGCTCAATAAGTAGACACGCTACTGACTTAGCTATGGGTTAGGGCAATGTATATAAGGTCAGATAATCACACAAATAAATTAAGAAACAAATATTAGATTGACATGTTGTTTCATGAATATATATATATATATATTTCACTTTTAAAAGGATTTCTTATTTCAATCTTATTATTTACTGATAATAGACACCAGAGTGTTTTCACAACCGAGATTGTGAGTGGTAAGAAGAGTTGGTTGAGATCCAAGCAACAGGGTTAGAAGTTAAACGTATAGATTGCATGAAGCTTACTTCCAAAGTGCCAACACATAATTACATTAAAAGTTTTGTGAACATGCTTGTTTTCTACACAACTCTATCAATCACACGTCTTGACAAACTCGACATAATCCACGCCGGTGTGCACGTGGTTAAAATTTCAAGCACAATTTTCCGGTTTGGTCGTCTACAGGGAGGTCAGGATTAGAATTTCAACCTTGTGTATTAAGGGTGTATTTTTATTAAAGGTTTCTCCCTCTCCCTCCACACAAATATATTAATAATTATTATAATATTATTATTATTAATATATCATCAGTTTTGTTTTAATTTAATTAATTTGCTTTCTCCAGATAGATGTGTTTTGCGTAGTATAATAACATGTGAATGCGATTGGTATGACTGTGTGTTTTAATTTCTTTTTCCTTAATTTGACTCTACAAACCTCATTTATTTAATTTTAAAATGTCCATAAATGTACAATTATGTGAATAGCTATGTAGTACATAGTTTATTATTATTATTTTTGTACACATATTATAATATTTTTTAATGATCATATTAATATAATCACACATAAGTATTAGATGAACATGCACTATTATTAAGGGTTTAAGTGTAGGAAAAGGTAATAGCCTTAACTTCGTCCAAATAAGGATATTATTATTAAATAAGGGTATACTTCCTAAAATATATATCTACCACATTAGAGGAATGTATATATTTGCGTATAGCCTTAGCGGACAATGAGGCATGGTGAAATTAGTTTTGAAATATACCTTTGTCTAGACCTACAATTATATTTTTCATCACATCTAACAATCCATTCAGGCTGTACACACATGAATGCTATTAATATAATCAATTTATCCAACTTTTATTATATATTGTTCGGGCTAGCCACATTTAATTACGAATTTGGGGTAGAGACAAGAATGTCAAGTGTCAGTGATAAGAGATTTAGTTAAAGGACCCCTCAGTACACGTGGTTGTGATTTTATCCTGGACCTCATGATCACCGTAAAACATGACTAGGCGATATTTAAGTTTCATCCGTGTGTCCACCCGTCTGTATTATACTATTACGCTTTTATAATATTTATTTTTAACAAATGTATTAAAACGAAGCAGTATTAAGATTAATTATTATTATTATTATTACTATTAGCACCGCGTCTTACTACCCGTTCGGGCTATACGCACTTACGCTAATGTGTAATGGTAGGGTGATGTTGATATGAAATGGAAGACCTACAGTTTAACGTGGAATCCGAACCACGGTGGAGGCCAGTCATTCCCCACATTCACGAGATGTATAGTCAGAGGTGAAGGAAGGGTTTGGTAATCAGATAAATCTGTGCCGGGACAGAGGATTGAAGCCCGGCCGTCAGCACAGAAGTCTGACACCCTACCCCTAAGACCACCAGGTCACCGTTAATAAGATTAATTAACGTGAGGGAAATGGAATGAAGTTTCCTAGAGTTATACAACAGGTTTAGGGAACCATAGCTTTGTTATTTTATGTTGGAGTGAATACAATAACTATTTTCGAACAAATTAATCATTTTGCTCAAACAGTAGCCATGTTTAGCTACATACCAATGATAGTCAGGGCTTAAAAAAATTTTTTTTTCTAGACAATTGCACTTTACCTTTATCCAATAAAATATTTTATTCGTATACATGGGCCCCCTAAGGAGGTTCCATCACATTCCAAGGGCTTCTAGATCCTCGCCAACCCCCATAATTTCATGCCCTTGAATGAGAGGGCTGGGTTTCAAAGTCTACAGTGGGTAGTCCTAGGTTTATATAATTTATAATTCATGCTAATATATTCAGGTGTTCATTTATGGTACGATAAATATTGACTATTCTACTTACCAGTATTAAGTAGTAAAATTTAAATTTTTAGTTTAAAGAGGTAACCTACAAGAGGGGAGATTCGTTACAACGCCCTACGTTATTAAAGAAGTACTTAATTAGCCCTAAATATGGTTCATTACAAGATAGAGGCTGAAAGTTTTAAAAAGTATTTATATAACTAAGACTTTACATTTTAGTTTTATAATCGAAAAATGAATAATAAAAAGAAGGCTTATCTCATGTCCAGTGATGCCTCGCGTGAAATGTTTTGATTTAAAGATAAAAGTAAATGGTTAGCAAAAACAAACAAATAAACAAATAATATTAAGTCAATTATAAAAAATAGTTTTACAGCATAGTCTTTTTAATATAATTGAGGGTTGTTTTAGGGGTTTTTGAAGCTTCAAAACTACCATTCTCTTAATAAATACTCGTGTGAGAATGTGTTCCTTCAGGTAGATGGGATCCTTGAGCATTATTTTTTTTCTAACTAATAAAGATGTTTAACTATTTATGGTATTTGTATATTTTTGTATTGTTGTGTTTTGTATATACGTGTCAGATAGTATGAGTGATATCTTTGAACTATTATAAGGTTCTTAACCAGCCTTGAAAAATTTAAATCAATAATAAGAATCGACTTTTCACATATTTGGAATAATTTCCGAGATTTATTCGCTAAAAACATTGTATGGATCCTATTAACCAACAATTAGAAAAAAAAAAATATGTTGTTGCATTCTTTTTATCTGTACACTTAGTCAACACTTGATGGTCCTACGATAAATTTGACTAATTTCATTTGGTTTCATTTTTTCAACTATAATTTCTACAAAATATATGCTTACATTTAATTTAAATAATTGTCATATATGTTTAATAAAAGGTGTAAAACGTGACTAAGATCAAGAGTTTACGTCATCTAAGACTTTTCTATGGTATCTAAGTGTATGTAAGGCTTATTTAATGTAAACACGACCCACTGAATGTGCGTGATTTGAAAGATACACGATTTCTCATAGCTCCTATCTTTTAATAGTTGGTGACCTGGCGGTCTAGGGGTAAGGTGTCAGACTTCTATGCTGGCGGCCGGGGTTCAATTCTCGGTCCCGGCAAAGATTTATCTGATTACCAAACCCTTCATTCACCTCTGACTAGACATCTTGTGAATGTGAGGAATGCCAGGCCTCCACCGTGGTTTGGATTCCACGTTAAACTGTAGGTCCTTCATTTCATCTCACAATCACCCTACCATTACACATTAGCTAAGTGCGTATAACCCAAACGGGTAGTAAGTCGCGGTGCTAATAATAATAATTATAATAGTTTTATATAGAACCGTTCCCATCTGCGGCTTTTAATGAGCTAAATGTTAGTGCCTATTACGATCCTACCTTTGAACGTAAACATATAGCTTACACATTATGTTTTAAGTCTTAAGTTTGTTATTTTTCGCCCATGTCTCACTACCCGTTTGGATTATACACATACATACAATTTACGCTAATGTGTTAAGAATAAGCATGGTACACTTTATTGGAGATGCACCTTCTTTTCTTGAAGAAGAGTGAAAAATAATTTGAGGAAAAAACACCCATAATACACAGGGATAGAAGTAAAATCATGACTTCCCCATCACTGGCAAAGCAGACCTTGACACTTAGTCCACCAAACCTAACAATTTCGAACCTAACGTAACTTGGGCGTGATATGAAAATAATTACCAAACCTAACAATTTCGAACCTAACGTAACTTGGGCGTGATATGAAAATAATTACCAAACCTAACAACTTCAAACCTAACATAGCCTGGGATTGATATGAAAATAGTCCCCAAACCTAACAATTTAAAACCTAACGTAACCTGGGCGTGATATGGATTATTATTATTATTATTATTAGCACCGCGTCTTACTACCCGTTCGGGTTATACGCACTTACGCTAATGTGTAATGGTAGGGTGATTGTGAGATGAAATGGAGGACCTACAGTTTAACATGGAATCCGAACCACGGTGGAGGCCTAGCATTCCCCACATTCACAAGATGTCTTGTCAGAGGTGAAGGAAGGGTTTGGTAATCAGATAAATTTTTGCCGGGATCGAGGATTGAACCCCAGCCGCCAGCATAGAAGTCTGACACCTTACGCCTAGACCACCAGGTCACCCCGTGATATGGAAATAGTCCCCAAACATAGAGTAGACAAGGCGTTATAGTGGAGATGCTAAGCTTAACAATCGTTCAAATTTTGATACTAGTATGAAATTTTACACATAAGTAAAATTTTGTAGTGAGTAAATAGCATCTAGTGCCACGCTTAAAAAGTTATTTTACACTTGCCAGCTTGAAATAATGGCGCCCCTCCTTTTTTTCAATTAATACGTAAACCATTCATAATTTCAAAGTGTTTGTTAAACATATAATAAAAAAATATATGATGATATTGTATACAAAACAGATTTTTATAGCTTTATTTGTAATCTTAACAGTTTTTGTACAATCTCGAAGTGAAACGTTTAGCGTATATTTTACATTTGTGAAGTTTCCCCTTCAATTAGTTTCCTATCACACCCAGACTTCATTAGATTTGGAGTTGTTAGGTTTGAGGATTATGTTCATAATTTCTGTGAGTACAATGACCATGAGAAATGTGATAGCTGGCAGCTAGCAGAAGATTTAAGAACTGCCAAAAGAAAAATCAAATTAAGAAGAAAATTGTTTTTGTGATAGTTTTGACTGCCAAAAGTGACAATAAATTAACATATTATGGTCATCGCTGATAATATGGTTTGGCAAATTGATACGCGAGATTAGATCTACTAACCTTTGCTATCTGTTAGTTACCTACACTCCTATGGTGAATGGATTATATTATCCACTTGTTATGTGAAGAGGCGCCAAAAAGCAATACCACCCGGACACCAAATTTACCTCAGTCCACCCCTGATTTTATGACATCAGGAACTAGGGACACTGTTACAGAAAAATTGAAAAAACAACAACATTAGAATCAAATTCACTATCAAAAACCTGTATTAAAAACGATGGTGTATAGGTAAACTTAGCAGTGCCGGAACGCAAGGTCATAGCAATCCCAAAGTTGAAATGGGGCTTCGGGACCCCCAACCGCCGTAGGCGAAAGGCTTGCACAAACATAAGTGCCTCTAGAAGCTATTTGGATCATCTTTTAATGATTACTAAGGCAGAAACTTAATAACCGCAGTTCCCATAAAATTCCAGGAATTCGCACAGAGCACTGTCAATTTCATCAGAATTTATTGATTAATAGTATGAAAAAAGTTTTAACATAATATTGATATAAAATTAATTAGTTAACTGGGAAATGCAAAGTATGAAACTTTACTAAAAATATTTTGAATATTTTTCCACGAAAATCAGTGCCAAGAACGTCATTACACCGCGTTACTTCTCCACAACAACCCTGATTAAAAAGTGTATATATTTGTTAATAGCTTAAAACTTATTGGTTTTATAAAAATATATTGCAAATAAAATATTTTAACATTTAATAGCACTACAAATTTAAAATTTTAGGCTATTACGATTCTCAAATAGTTGCGGAGAAATGATGAAAATTTGAAAATTCCCCTAAGTAATGTACCCTCAAAGTAATGTTCATGAGAAAATGAAAATGTCCATCTTTTTTATAATGATAAACTGTATTTATATATAAAATTTTATCAAAACCATTATAGAAAATTTCGAGAAAATAGAATTATTTCCATTTTGATTTTCAATAAACTGGCCTTAAATTTAGGGTTATATATTTAATTCCAAAAACCCATCGGGGTATGGGGGAGGCCTTATGTAAATCCCAGATACAAAGTTTAAGCCCAAACGGTAAAAGGGTTTCGGTTCAAGCCCAAACCAAATTACAAACAGTCAGATGGCATAACTTTGTTTCAGGGGGCTATTAAACATCGACATCTATCAAATTCTCGATTTATAACTTTTGAAGATCACAATATTTCCACTCCAAGGTGTCGAGACAGAGTAAATATTAGTTTACAAAGTTTAGTTACCCACAGCCGTTGCTTGCCGTTGGTTTGATCGCCATTAATGGGGTATTTGATGTACGAATCTCATCTGCGTGAACTAAAGATGGTTTCCCCGTTAAATAAATATATATATACACACACACCTTTAACGGTTTCCCACAAGTGATTTATCACTATGGTTTTCCCATCTTTACTCCATAAAACTGGTGGTTCACTTCCGCTTAGCTACCGTCCTCATCTATACGCAATCAGATTACGCCGTTAATAACATGTGTTCTGAACGTATCAATAAAAAAGAAAAGACTTGGTTTTGGATGGCTTATAATCAAATTATAATAATAAATTAATGATCTTAAATGGAAACATGGTTTATCGAGCTTTATTTCATTCAGATTTCTTTTTAGATCATAGAATACAATGTTCTTGTTGGTATGGTGTTCGAAAAAAAGTTAACAGTAGGGCCTATTTGTAAAGTGAAGTAGGCGTACAGTACGTACATTATTTTTAGTGAAATACAATTTTTAAAAATTGCAATTTTGCGCCAACTTTAGCCACCTTTTTCTAACTTATTAATTTTTTTTAAGGATATTTCCAATTTTTTTAACAGGCTATCAATTAGATCAAAATGTGGTTTTCAATTTGGTTTTTATATCTTCTGTACAAACAAATTGTTATGCACTTATTTTAACTCTTACTTCTTTATACCATGTATTTAAATATTTAGCCTAAGTAGTTACCGTAGAAACTATGCCACTGAAAAAACAACAATAAGAAATGGCTATTTTTTTTAATGTAGGGAAAAAGATATATTTGTAACTATTTCTAAAGTAATAAACAAACTAAATAAAAATGTCACAACTGACTATAAATAATGATTACCTGAGGTAACTCAGAAACATTATACTTTGACAGGGATTCGAACCCTTGTCTTTTGGACGTCATTCAATAAAACCCCGAGATTGCGTCTCAAAATTCTACATCCCTCCCTGTAGTGAATAACGGTGGTAGCTTGTCTTTTGATTAGTAGCAAGCAACAAAGTTGAAAGGATTAGTTTTGGAAAGGGGGGGAGGGGGGGTGGAGGAGTGTGGCCCTGTATGGAATTTAAGGACACATTCTGAATAGGTGTAATATAGAGGGGTTGGGAGGGGAAGGTACGTCGACTACCATAACTACAGCAGCGCACCTCTGGTGAGGTGATAATACGTGTAACTACTTGGAAGAGAGCTTCGCAATACCTTGAAGGTTCCATCCGAATCTTAAGATAACGAGAATTAAGATTAATTTATTATTTCAATCACTGCGTCAAACTACCTGTTAAGGCTTTACTCATATATGATGAATACTTTAATGAGATACAGATGAGGAAGTAAGCATTTTAGAAATAGCTTACTAGCATTTTCCTGGTAGTAGAGTGGGAAACCATATTTGTAAAAAACCACCCTCAGTAGACCCGACTTTGAATTGAGCCCCGATCTCTCCGTTTTAAGCGGGCCAGTACAACACGACCAATCGGCCACTGAAGAGTGTCCGGAGTGATATTGAGTCACTGCATTGGCATAACTTGGGAGTAAATATACAACATCATAATAACCCGCCTCGGTGGGCGCATGATCTAACGCGCTACTCTCGCAGTAGGCTAGAATGCCGAGGACGGTGAGATTGAGGTTAGAATTTTGGTCGGGTGTACTAAGAGTGGTTTTTATCAAAATGGTTTTCCACTCTCCCTTATTTCAAATGATGTTAAACTTCCTATTAATATAACCTTCCTAATCCCCGAAACTATTATCTTAACTAATACATAGGTGTATAATACGAACGGGTTGTAAGACAGGGTTCTAAAGAAAAATATGCATATTTATTAAACCTGGTCGGTATTGAAAAGTGGGCTCTAAGCTCTAAGCTAAACACAACATCCGTGCATTCATTTATATCTGCTTGGAAGTAGCTACAAATATAGTTAAATACAAACTTTTTTATTCACAAAATGCTACAGATATAATATGAGGTAGTTAAAGAAGAGCTATACTATAAATAATATTGTAGATGATTCCTTTTTAAAATAAAGTGTTTATAATCTCCTTGTATGTATGCACTAAAAGCTACGATTATTTACAGTTTATATTTGTTAACTTGTGTTGACTAGAAATAAGGAGTAATATTATTATTATTTAGCACCGCGTATTACTACCCGTTCAGTTTATACGCTTTAAGTACTAATTACGCTAATGGATTGGGAATTGGGAAGGGTAAATTAGAGGAAGTGAACCCGCATTTGTGTGGAGGGAGAGTGGAAAACCATTTAGGATAAACCGCCCCCAGTTCACCCGACCGAGATTCGAACCTCGATCTCCCCGTCCTCAGCGGTCGAGCTCAACACGACTAGCGCGTTAGCCAACTACGCCACCGAGGCGGGTAATTAGGAGTAATAGAAGGATGTGATTCAGTTACCGGTAATGATAACAAATAAAATTTTGATAAAAGGTTGAAAAATCTACACAAATTTCATTGTATTGATTGAGCTATGGATCTAAAACTTGACGGTGGAAGTAACTTTACATAACAAAAGTGAACATACACAGGTTCTTAGCCACCTACATGAACCAATGGTCTAAGTATTCACTCTCGCCATAGACTGGGTTTGGCGATGACGGGGAGATTGGTGCTAGAATATCGTTTGGGTGTACTGTAGGTGGTTTTTCCTGAATGGTTTTCCACGCTCCCTCCACAAAGCAAAGGCACGTGCTAGATGCAACATTGCTAATCAATTAAACATTAACGTAGTTAGTAAATATGCGGATGGATATAATATTTTAAGTAATATGGCTTAGTTTTTCTTATATTATTTTGCTTACTTTTAAATTCACTCATGTTCACGGATGTTTAATACATCACAATCCGAAACACGAGGAACTTAAAAGACAAAATATAAGCGAGCCTTTCTTTACTTTCCGTCATTCAACACATCCTGGTGGAATTACCGCGAACTACATGTGTTGCGGGCTTCAATAGCTACCGTGGCATCCAACACCTTCCCAGCTTACAACCTACTCGGGGGAGGATACGCCTCTTGGCGCGTCATTGAGCGAAACCTTTGTGTCAAGCATGCCTGCCTTCATTAAGCCACCTTTCTATAGAGGCTGTGCTTTGGTATTGTAAGTAAAATCATTACTAACAAACACAAAGTGTCACACGAGATCAATTTAAAATAAAGTCAACATAAAAAAAAGAAACTTTTGGTACGACGTAAATCATAAAGTATGAAACCTTTTTTTCAAAAAAAAATATAGCTCAGTGTAAAATATTTTTTAAATAAAAGTAAAGCTCAATTTAATTTCAAAGCATGAAGATATTTCGTAGACTAAAGGAAAGTCTTAACGCATATGAGGAAATAATAAATAAACTCCGTAAGAAATAAAGTAGTGTAGCTTTTTATCTATGAGGAATAAAGTTTTCTCTCATCTCTCATATATATTAGTGGGTTATCACTTTATCACATGTTTGTCCCTAACAAAATATAATGCATATACTTGTTAAGCTATTTATAAGAGGAAAATTTAATCCAAGCTAACAAATTATATATTATAAAGAAGTATTATTTAAAACATAAGCACAAACTATGTCAGCAGAAAATTTACAAACTAAATAATGGTTTGAGTCTTCATCAAAATTGTTACATTGTTTAAATACAAGGTTGAATGATAAAATATATTTTTGAAAACAGAATTGTGGATATTAATTATTATACTTTCTTAAGACAACATTACTATACAGGTTGCTCTACACGTATGATCAAATCTCCCATTGTTAATTCTAGGGTCAATTATGAATACAACATTTTATATAAACATGGATCCAATTTCTAACCGTTATTAAGATATTTTATAAAACCATAACTTTTTACAACTTAGACCTGGGTCAGTTTTTTATTCTTCAAAAGTTTTCCAATACTGTCTACTTAAGAAACCACCAAACTATTTGTTTGGCTTAAAATATTACTCCGCACTAAAAGTTGAGTAAAGATTGTAAAAAAATATATATATATATAGTTTTAGAAATATATTCCTGTGTGTGTTAGATTAGGTTTTCTAAATTACTTAGTTTTTAAAGCACCTCCTCTTACTGCCCGTTTGGGTTGTACGCTTATGTACTAATTACGTTAATGTTTTTGGAGTTCATATTTATATGAATTGTACAAACATGTGAATCTAGAAATAATGTAAAACGATTTTAGAAAACCATCCTTAGTACACTTGAATGATATTTGAACCTGGATCTCCCCGTCACCGGGAGTCTAATCCAATAGGAGAGTAGCGCGTTAGACCACGTGTCCACAAGAGCGGGGTCCCTAAATTTAAATATTATAAAGGTCAGTGTCATTGTATGAATCTTTATTGCTCGATTACTTTTAAAAGTAGTTTGTAATCATAAACTCTTTGCACCATGATTTTACCGCATGTCTGGGCTACCCATATACACATAAAGAGGAAAGTAGAACTTTGGGAAGTATACACACATTTGCTTGGAGGTCAAAATTCACATCTCACACAAATCACACATACCATCAACATTCGAATCTCATTATCTTCGTGACCAGGAAACAAAATTATTTAATCCTGACGTATAATCTGTATACACACACATGCTAATAATAAGAAGCTAACAACTTTCAAACTTATCAAAAGATAGACTAATGATGTCAACTTATGTACCGTATATGTAAAGTTATTAGCTACTCTAATATGTAATTACAGGAAAAGAGAAATATCCATAAATACAATACCCCAACATATTTGACCTATGTAGGTGGTCACGTTGTTTATATTTCCAGATTGTAATTGAATGGAATCCGTATGACGTTAAAGTCAAGTATAGAATATAGGATAACTAGACCATGCAGGGATAGTTTTGTACATGTGGGTTAACCGTTTTGGTGCATTTATTATTTTCCCCATTTTGTGGGTTTATGTTCTCGTAACCATCACACTCATCTCTAACTCATATATACAATAAAATCATATTTTAGTTTGAACGTAGAAATCTAGTTCTTAGAACTTTAGACCTCACTTCCTCCATAATCTTATCGTTACTACATTCTTACAATAAGTATCTCTGTGATCAGTAAACATAGCTCCCTCCATGTTAATAGCGTTACTATAGTCTTACTATTAGTTATGTGAACATTAAACCTCGCTCCCTCCATGTTAATAGCATTACTATAGTCTTACTAGTAGTTCTGTGAACAGTATACCTCACTCTCGCCATGTTAATAGCGTTACTATAGTCTTACTAGTAGTTCTGTGAACAGTATACCTCACTCTCGCCATGTAATTATTGCTAATACATTCTTTATGTTAACACTAAGCCTCGATACCTCCATGTTATTATCATTACTACATTCTTACTAGTAATTCTCTTAACAGTAGACCTCACTTTTTCCATTTTATTCTCGTTAATAGTGTCTTATGATCCCTCTTTAAAGAAATGTATCTTTGGATTTCATGTTGAAAATTTTTATGTGATTTCTCCTTGGACTTAAGTAAAAAAAAATAATCCTTGGCGTTCAAATCAGAAACGAAACCAATCAATATCACATTCAATAGTATAGTATTCATAGAGAATTACCGCTGTTTACGTGATTTCAGATACCAATCTCACAATATGAGCCAAAATTTAGAAAATAGGTGTTAAGTATTTGATCGATTGCCAAGAATAATAAATGAAAATCATTTGAGATGAGCCATTAGACGAAAAATCTTTTTAGCGTGTGCCTTATTGAAACAAATGACCAGACTAAAAAAATATGCGCCTAGAGAACTCAACTCAGGTTCAAAGAAAATCCCAGGAAAATTTAGTTAAAATTGTTTAACGCATTTATCAGTTATTATGTAGCAAAGATCAGTGCATACAGACAGAAAAAAATTCCAAATGGGTTAAAACAAAGTCTCTCTATGCTCAGTCATCTAATATAAAAGCATTGCCACTAGTAATGAAGTGAACAGTAGACTTGCTCAGTCCATGTTCTTAAAATTACTAAAGTCTTTAGACTTATCTTACCCTCTTCAATGTCCAAATGATCCAAGGCGTCACTCTCGTGTTAGACTGACCTGATAAATACGGAGAGATTGGTATTAGATTCCCGGTTGGGTTCACTAAAGGGGGTTGTCACTAACTTGTTTCTCACTCTCCCTCCACGCAAAAGCGTGTAGATTATTTCTCAAATGCTTCCTTCTTCATTCTTACACTATTAGAATAAATATCATAAATACATAATAACATGAACCTGTCTTAAAGACTCGGTAATAATAATAATAACACAAAAATTATATTATGATTTCGAACTTAAATATTTCCTATAGGTTTTCCTTAGACTTGAAATCAACATTTTCTCTTGGTAATCAATTAAAACAGAAAAAACATTTATTTTATTTCATTTATTCAAGGTATTTAACGTGAAATTTCTTAACCGACTGATTATATCAGTACACGATTTATAAACTATCTTAAATCAATAAGAGAAACAACATCTAGCCCATTCCATTAATTATTCATCGGTGTGAAAGTTAAAGCCCATATTTCACAAATTAAACATTTTTCGGCTATGTCGGGAATCAAACCTGGGACCCTTAGCTCAGTATATTATACCAACTTAGCTAATGTGTTTGGCGAAAGTAAATTCAAAATTTTCAATAGTACATAATAAGCATAGATAATAACAGGTGTCCACGTGGTTTGAAACGTCACTCTCACAATAAAAGTCAACATTAATAAATTTGAATTCATGCCATTACACTTAAATCCATTTTGACTAAAAATAGAGGGTAGAAATTTTCTTTGAAATATTGATCAAAGCTTATAAATGAAATTTAATCAAAATCGTTATAGCCAATTTTGATTAAAAAAAAAATTCGCCCTTAAAGAAACTACCCTTAATTGGCTATCCAACCCTAAGTTGGATGGCAAATTCCAAAAACGCCTCAGGGCAACCCTATGAAAACCCTAGATACCAAGTTTGATCACAATCGGTAAAATAGTTTAGGCTCTAGCCCAAGGTACAGACAGATGGACAGGCAGATGGCATTGCGAAAACAAATTTTTGGTTTCGGGGGATCATGAAACGTCAACATTCATCAAAATATCGAATTTGATTTTTTTAACGATCTCAAAAATTTATCTACCTGCAAAGTAGCAAAAAAGTAAAAATATATAAGGTGTATTTTAATTAGTGTCAAATATTCTATGGTCGTATTACCATCAACCAAACGTTAAGAAATGTTTTCATTAACATGGGTCTAGAAACGCTTAGTTTTGAAGTTATTAAAGGTTTTCCTCAAATATTGGTCGGTCGTGGTGGATCCGTTAAATGTCCTGCTCGATAATCAGACTTGAACACAATTAATTTTTATATCTTGGAATATTTAAAGTCTATTGTTAACGCATCTCCTGAGTCTAACGTTGAGGTTTTAGGATAGCGTATCGTAAATGGATGTGGGTAAACAAGTAACAATCAAGGTTTACTCAACTTAGTACAACAAAACATGGAACGCTAGCCCGGAGGATGCACTGAAGCAGGAAGACTCAATTTTTAACAATTTTTGATACAAAAACTTTTGTACTATGTTTTTATTGTTCTGTTTAGCTTTGTATAGTTTAATTGCATTACTTATTCTGATGAGTTGCTTATTAATTGAAAAATAAAATTCCGCGAACCTCAGAAACTAAACGTTTTTAGAGCTATGTTTATATGAACCTTTTATAATGGTTGGTGGATGGTAATACGCTCTGTATAATTATAATATAATAATTGTATTAAATCATTGTAGCTAGAAAATACAAATTTATAGACGTACAACCCGTTCGGTGACAGCAAAGTCTTAAGGTTTTACTCTAGCAGTAGACTAGACTTACAATGACGGGGAGATTTGGGGTTTGAATCTCGATCGCGTGTACTGAGGGTGGATTTCCAAATTGGTTTTTATAATCTTACTTCACGAAAATGCTCGTACACTTCCTACAAATATAGCCTATCTAAGCCATAAAACCATTAGCGTAATTAGTACATAGGCGTATAGCCCGAACGGATAAAGAAGTGGTGTTAAAATAAAAAAAGTAATCACTATCGTACAAATGTGTACAATAATTGTGTATGAATAATGTATTT
Source organism: Timema californicum (assembly GCA_902141385.1). Lineage (NCBI taxonomy): Eukaryota > Metazoa > Arthropoda > Insecta > Phasmatodea > Timematidae > Timema > Timema californicum. The sequence goes on along the minus strand of CABFOW010003147.1, from coordinate 8,543 downwards.
ATCTTCAGTGTAAATACTAATGAGGCTATCAATCTCGATGGGCTTATTAACTGAGACAGGTCTAATATAAAACTTTATGATTAATCTTTCCTAGTATGTATATAAGGAACTTACCGACTCGATTAGTACTATTTATGAGTATCTAGTTATTCAAAATAATGAATCAAGAGTAGCTTTTTTCTGTCTCATTAGACATTTATTCTGTCTGTGTACTCGGATCTTTGTCCACGATAATGACTGTCAATTCCGTGAACCATTTAAACAAAATTTGCAGAGAAATGCCTTGGACCGGGGCAGAATAGCGGGTCTACTACAGAATGTACAAGGATTTACGATTTTATCATTGGTTTCAACATTAAAATTCTGAGCACTCGATCGAGAAGGCCTACTAGGGTTATATTATGACTAGGGTTGTGCGAAATCAATATGTTCTTGTTGAAGTGAGCTCGAATCGAATAAGTTAAATTATCTTGAAGCCAAATAAAAGTTCGAATATATTTTGTAAGTTGTTTTATGATTGACAAAATATATTTTTTTGTTATTTATATAATTTGGTGTACTAAAATTATTGGAAAATGTTTTATTGCAAACTGTCTCTAATATTTAGTTTAATTCTGATATATTATCATACAATTAAATTATTTAAGATTATTTACATATGAATATTGTTTTTTACTGTACCAAACAACTCAGAATGGCAATAATTGACCATATCTGTGAAGATTCGAAACCGTAGAAGCCAGAATTTTTTAGAAGTGAAGTCGAAGCTGATACTTGTTTAGAAGCTTCACACACCCCAATATATGACTAATATATGTTTTAATTTGATGTCCATTTTGTTTATAAGATTATCTATATGAGATAAGTCGATCACTATCTCATTATTATTTAATGATAATCTGGGAATCGAGCAATATATATCTTATTTATGATAAATATGATAGATATTTATATTTTGCTCTAGACGTATATTATATTAATAATAATAATACCTATCGTCTAAATTTATAGTCCCAAAAAACGCGAGATGACATTCTAATATACATATTATCAAATCAAAATTTTAAAGATTTATTTTTAAAATTTTATAAGATCCAAACTATATTTACCTTAAGCTACAAGTCTTACTTTCTCGCTTCTTTACCTAAAAATATTGAGAAATCTACTTAATATTCGTGTAAGATATGTGAAACGAAATAATATACATCGTTGCAAAAAAAAAAAAATCAATCATAAAATTCTACCACATTCACTGATACAGAAAGATTCATAAAAGAGAATATATCTCTGACCACTAATGAGCATAACATTAAACACTTGTTTTAAAAGATCTTCATTAAAAATCAACGATTATTTTCTTATAGCTAGGAAACTACTTTTTATAAAAATATATTTCAATTAAAAGTTTCTTACTTCAAATAATTCTTCAAATTTGCAACGATTAATGATTTTGTATCGTAGCAGATTTCGGAAATATGACAGTAATTAGAGATATCTTCTTAAGGAAAGTCTGATGCACCATTTTACTTGTAGGGTAAAACAGTGCATGGATAAAAAATTTAATCAAAATATCTAGAGCAGATTTTGAAAGTATTTGAATTTATTTATCCCTTAGTAAATTAGCCATAGTTTAAGGGTAAGATACATAATTTAAAGAAATTAGGGGTTGAAAACCCTACATACCAGGTTTTCACCCGATCGGTAAAATTATTTCGGCTCAAGTCCAAGATACAGACAGACAGACAGACAGACAGATGGGATCCTGACAAATCATTTTTTCAGTTTCGGGGGGTCACGAAACCTTGCCATCTATCAAGATCTCAAATTATTTTTTTACGACCACAATACTGGTCTCTCCAAGGTGTCAAGATAAAGTAGAAAAGAACAATTAGCCAAGGGCTTTAATTTTTTTTCTAAATGATTGTTCCGATAGAAAGTAACTTAAAATATCTAAATGTTGCTAAATATTATATTTCTTATTTGATTGGTTGAAATACATATTAGTGTTAATCATAGCATCAAAAGTTATTTAAAAATATGTCATGGGCTAGACATACCGAGATTCCCTTTCTTGAGAAGAATATTTCTCTTGTTTATCAAATTAGGCTCAATCTTCTTAGAACTGTAGATAAGAATTGCCTAACAATAATTACATAAATTAATATTAATAGTTGATATAATTTTGAACTTATATATGCGATACAAAACATTTTCACAGTAATTTAACATTTATAAATAAAAATCCTTTTACCATTCTGAATTTCATGTCTAGCACTAATACCTTTCTGATAAAAACCAAACTACGTTTAAAATACAATCGCACGCCTGAAATAGTTCCTAGAGGTTTAAAACTAACCATTATTGGAGTCACGGAGACATATTGCCCACCATAGATTAAAAAAAGATCAAATATGCGATACACGTCAAGGAAGAGTATTTATTTCATGCAGGAATATTAAAACAGTTAGTTTATTAAACAAATATGAAATACATTTTTAATTATTTACTTATTTGCATGGTTACTATCAAAATTCCATATATATTATGTACATAATTTGTACTTCTCTCTTTTAACTATCCAAAACAAAATGCATAAACTATCTTAATATTAATTGTACTAAAATAAATCCTTTCACAAGAAACAGTCTGAATAAAATCGGTAGGTTTTTTTTTACAATTTTGCCAACTATATTGTATAAAAACCAAGCTAATAAATACTTTTTTAAATAATATATTTAGAGAGACTGGATATGGTTAATTACTAATATTTATTTAATTATAAAGTCGAAATTCAGACCAAACACCAAACCCACTCCAGCATTTGGTTAATCAGATTTTACTGGGGCGATTAAACCCACAAAAGAGTATTGGTTATAGAAAGACAACTTTGACAAGTTTTGTATGGATATCCACGATAATGGAAAAGTTTTGCGCGACACGATGATGAGCCAAATCGACCACTTTTAAAGAGCGAGATAATTGAATAGTTTTAGTAAAACTTTCCAAATCTATTTGTGAAAGTATGATATTGGTGTTGATTTTGTTATCTGATACGCTAGGTGATGGCAGAGCTAGATATCGTTTTAAATAGTTTATAGCTCGATAAACAATGTACATTACATAATCAGCTACGACTAATATAGAATGTCACCTATCACCACCACATCACACTCTTTTATTTACCTAAACAATATGCATTATATTTTGTTCTATATCCGTTTAACTCAAGTTTTTAATGTTGTCTACACCAGATTCTTCTACCCTTTTGTATCAGTAACATTTAATTACATTTATCCGTTGGAGTGCAGGTGAGGGGGTAGCCCAAGGCATAGTTTTATTTAAAATACAGCTTACTAGCAGCTCAAAAAATCTGCATTTGACAGCGCATATAGGATAGGGATGAGGAATTCAAGGTGAGTGAGAAACCAGTTTGAAAAAAAAAACTTTAGTAAAAACGACCACGATTTTCGCCCTTCACCGTAGCCAGCATACAAGTCCAGATAATGTTGACGTTAATCTGAGTTTCCATTAATTCGGGATAGCTAAGAGTTTAACCAAAATTTAATGATGAAGATGATATTTATATATATAATATAGAATTAATTTTCAGGGTGACCTGGCGGTCTAGGGGTAAGGTGTCAGACTTCTATGCTGGTGGCCGGGGTTCAATCCTCGCTCCCGGCACAGATTTATCTGATTACCAAACCCTTCCTTCACCTCTGACAAGACATCTTGTGAATGTGGGGAATGCTAGGCCTCCACCGTGGTTCGGATTCCACGTTAAACTGTAGGTCCTCCATTTCATCTCACAATCACCCTACCATTACACATTAGCGTAAGTGCGTATAGCCCCAACGGTTAGTAAGACGCGGTGCTAATAATAATAATAATACATTTTGAAATGTGTGGGAAAACAAAATGGGGAAATACTACTCCAGCTTCAGTGGATCAAAGTCAAACGTGCTAGAAGCTCACTGGCCCTTTTTATTGGTGTCTTAGAATTGTTTAAGCCAATATCTGTATAGGTTTCATATAGACACAAAAAATATATTTATGGGTCGTAATAAAATAAATTGAATTATTTTGCTCAAAAAAGCACTTCAAATATCAATGGTACCAGAGAGTGTGAGGCAAGAAATAAGAGCTATAAAGACTTGCGTGGATATGGAAAGTCTCCTACAAAGAATTCATATATATCTACAGAAATAACATCATATTGATTTGAAAAGTTTTGCGGAGAAAAAGTTTTTTTCCCCCCCTAACTTGTTTTCAAGTCAATCTATCTGTACGGGCGTATCCACACATCTGCCAGCAGAATAACAAAAAGTGAAAAATTGGAAACTTACATCAAGGTTTGTATGACAATTCAAATGTAGAAATAAGAAGAACCTATCTTCTGCTATCTGGTATTTTGTACTCCAATATAATATACTGACAATTTCAATATGTTATTTTAAAGATTTATAAATAAAGTGATAATGCAATTAAAATTATTTATTCATATATTTGTGTTTAAAAAAAACATAAAAACATAGCGTATATCACTACTGATAGTACTTATAATAATACTTATTCTTAATTATTACAGCTATAATAACAAAAAATATAAAATATATTTTCTATGAAACTGATATTTCGTGTTTAATAGGGTATATATAAATTATAGTAGCTTTCTATGTTTATATTAAAATATTCATATTATATTTTCTAATATATGTTTGTACACATTTTATAAGTAAAAATTTTTGATGAGTATTTATACCATAAGCTAATTGATAAATATATTCTACAATTCTCATGCATAATCTCTCGGGAATAAAATGCATGTATAAATTATACATATATTTATTTAATTATACTTATATACAGAATATAGCATTTCACTTCTATTTAGAATAAAATATATTCATTGGAAAAATAAAATGCCTCTATTTAATATATCATATAAAAATATATATATTATATCTATTGTTTGTAATATATATGTGTATGCATACACATATAATGTATATACATAAACGTACATGAATATAACAATCTAATTTTGAATTTCTTTATGTATATACAAAATATAAAGTATTATCTTTATAAAATAAGATACACATCTATAACTACGCGCTGAATAAATATAACATCTCAACTCTCTAGAATAATACTTATATTCACGTGTATAATTTCTTAGGATCATAAATATTTATTAATTGAGAAAATAAGCATACACTTGTGTTATTTACCAAATGTTATTTTGCATATTTATTTAATATAATGTACACATACATATACATATAAACTAAATGTATACAAATTCCTGCAATTCCTTTTCAGAGTGCCATTCCTTATAACAAAACGAGTTTAAATATAAAACAATAGACGACGATGTATGGTTTTCAAAAATTAGTGACCCATCATGTGGACTGACAAAGCTTTGATTACGCGTAAGTGTATCATCTATGGTCACTAAAGTAACCTGTGAGAACGGGCCAATCTCAACGATATCAAACCATCTGTATAACAAGTCCGCTGGGGAATAAATAGTGTTGCTGACATAAAATGGGATGTCATTGTAACACACTGTTTATTATTATTATTAGCACCGCGTCTTACTACCCGTTCGGGCTATATGCACTTACGCCAATGTGTAATGGTAGGGTGACTATGAGATGAAATGGAGGACCTACAGTTTAACGTGGAATCCGAACCACGGCGGAGGCCTGGCATTCCCCACATTCACAAGATTCAGAGGTGAAGGAAGGGTTTGGTAATCAGATAAATCTTTGCCGGGACCGAGGATTGAACCCCGGCCTCCAGCACAGAAGTCTAACACCCTAACCCTAGACTGCCAGGTCACCCTGTACCACACTGGATAAACGCGGCATACAATAGCTGTTTTCTTGAGACGGCTATGCAAGGGATTCTGGAAGATGTGCTACTGGATTTTCACCAGAGTTAATGATTCTAGCATTATGAAGCATTTAAGGGCTATGCTCAAGAGTAGTTAGAAATGACTTACACAGGTAGGTAGATTGGGCGTAGAGCCTGTTGTGTGGCCTCGTCAGCTGCATAACCTTATTTAATTTAATTTAATTTAATTTAATTTATAGAGGAAACTTTAAAATCAAAATTAAAATGATCAATCAAAGGACATTGACGATTATATAAATAAAGGTGACCTGCAGGTCTAGGAGTAAGGTGTCAGACTTCTGTGCTGGCGGCCGGGGTTCAATCCTCGGTCCCGGCACAGATTTAGCTGATCACCAAACCCTTCCTTCACCTCTGATAAGACATCTTGTTAATGTGGGGAATGCCAGGCCTCCACCGTGGTTCGGATTCCACGTTAAACTGTAGGTCCTCCATTTCATCTCACAATCACCCTACCATTACACATTAGCGTAAGTGCGTATAACCAGAACGGGTAGTAAGACGTGGTGCTAATAATAATAATATATAAAAAAAAATCACGCAACTTGTACAACCATCAATGCCGACATGTTTATGACATGTATGGTATCAGAATCCGATTAAACGTCATTTGACTATTTTTAAATGCTACTATGTAATTTTTTTTAGCACCTGGTCTTAAAAACCTATTGGGGATTAATGCATATGTACAAATTACGCTACTGTTTTACGGATGATTAAGGTTGAATTTACTGGAAGTGTACCTGTATTTGTGAGGCGGTAGAATGAAAAACCATTTAGGAAAAAACATCACAGTACACTGGAGCGGGATTCAAACACCAGTCTCTCCGTCATTGGAATTATACTCTAATACGAGAGTGATGCCTAAACTAAACCTTCTAATTGGGTAACTGCTTAAATAATTATTAATGACACACTGTATGAAGAAAAAAATAGGCATTTTCAATTCACATGTTGTGCCTTTCATTACACTGCCAGGAAGCGATGGCGGGTGTATCATCTTACTCCCGTTGGTGGGGTCTCGAATTCCAGAGACAAAGTACAAGGCAACCTTAGTTTTTTTACATCTTCAGCTTTGAAGAGGAATGGCGCTAGCTTGTATACATTAATACAATATGTGTCATCTCTTACAGAAAGAAAATATAAATGTAGATACAAAATGTGAAAAAATATCAGCTCATTTGTTCTGAAGAATCTAGCTAGTTTATAACTATAGTCTACTACTATCAGATTATAAGATGAATTCATCAATTAATTGTGTATTTATAGCCACATTGGGGAGCACGTGAACTAAAAGTCATGTATATCTACAGTAGCCCCACGGCTTCTTTGGTGCCGACTGACAGCTCACAGCTGACTAAATGTTGACTTTCAAAAGTGACCGCTGTTAAACACATGTTTTTGTAGGTCATATGGTTCGGCGTAGGGATACATAATTTGGTCTGGTAACGTTTCAAAGCTGTCAGTCAGCACCAAAGAAGCCATGGGTCTACTTAATATGGTTTACGATTGATGAGGATTTTGTGGTTCAAATGCTGTAAACTAAGCTGTGACTCGAATAAATCTCGGGTGTGGTACAATGCTTTTCCTAAATTGTTTTCAACTCTCCTTCCAAGCAAATTACGGTAGGTTTTCTCTAAACTCCGCCTTCCTCGTCGTTACAACGTAAGGGAAATTACAATTTAAATAGAATGGATGGGAAGCTAAACGTGGTGCACAAATAAAATAAGTGGAATAATTTTGCACATGGACAATCTACTTTAGAGTGGTAATCACGGTCCCAAGTCGATTTGGCTGTGATTGATAGATATATAGCCCTCCCCCCCCCTTTTTTTTTACGAATTACCACTTGGGAAATCAAGTTTTATTACCAGAAACCTGTTATGTAGTAGGATTAGGATCAGTAAAAAGTTATTTCTCAATAATTATCTAAAATGTTTGTCAGTCTTTATATGCTCTAAAGACTGGGGTGCCATTGACAAGGAGGTCGAGTTTAAATTCTTATTTGGGTTTACTTAACGCTAGTGAAAGTGTATTTACAATCCTCTTTAATCCTATCACTTAGATTAAGCCATTTATAAACCCTAGCATTAAAATGTATGAGCCTACAAAAAAGTGTATCAGTTATAGAAACCTTGTCTCTCTTGATATGATTTGGCAATATTTTCTGTTTTTAAATCAAGTAGTTGCGAGTTTATTTGGTTAGTGGTTGACCATATTTTGTAATCATGTCTGGTAGTGCAGCTTCTGGAAACCAGCCCCAACCGAGTAGGGATATTTATTCTTCCCTTGGGTGTGGCAGTGAAGTTGGCACATAAATGGCAAACCATTTGTTGGAAATGGCCTGGTTGGTCTGTATAGCTGAGGGAAAGATCGAAACAACGAGCCATTTTGATTGAAAACTATCTCCAAGAAAAGAATACTTTCAGACACTTAGGTTAGCATTAACTTAAATAATCAGTTAAATTAATGATAACTCTATTTATTCTTATCGTCCATTAATAATACGTAAATTATTATTATTAGCACCGCGTCTTACTAACCGTTCGGGTTATACGTACTTAAGCTAATGTGTAATGGTAGGGTGATTGTGAGATGAAATGGAGGACCTACAGTTTAACGTG
>CABFOW010003146.1:69041-81368 GCA_902141385.1 Timema californicum | reverse complement strand
CCAACACGCTGGGTCACTTGTGAAACAAGTCCAACACGCTGGGTCACTTGTGAAACAAGTCCAACACGCTGGGTCACATGTGAAACAAGTCTAACACGCTGGGTCACATGTGGAATAAGTCCAACACGCTGGGTCACTTGTGAATTAAGTCCCACACCAGAGATGACTATTGAAATATGTCCGACACCATCAATCACTCGAAAAATAGGTCCAACATCATCAGTCAGTCGATAAGGTGGGGATGTAGGGAACGCGACAAAAAAGAGTGTTTTTGCAGTTTTTGGTAGCAACATTATTTTGAGCAAAAAAAAAAAAGTTTCAACACAAACACAGATTGTAATTTTATTCACAATGGTGATATCAACAGTTGTTGAATATCTGCCATGAACATTTCGACATTAGATGACAAGCTTTTTAAATTAAGAGGAAAAGATGTAATTAAATTTTAGGACATTTTTGATAGATATTCAAAAACTGTTGATATCACAGTGTAAATAAAATTAGACGGTTTTTGCAGTGAAACAATGTTTGATAATTACCTATTCTACCTCTCGAATTAGCCAGGCCCTTAATTCCTTGCAAAGCGGAAAATATATAAAATTGATACGGCTTTCGTTTAGGCTCTTATGGTTTTTTCAGGTTGACCAACTGATTCTGATGTGGGTCCTATAACAAGGCTAATAAGTAGCTTAGTAGTTTATTTTAGCTAGCGCATTACCAATGCTAAACCTTTAAATGAAGCTTTACAACCTCAAAAAATCGATCAACCTACCATATTTGTGTAAGAAACTTTTTTAATCTATTTGTTTGGTGAAGAGTTTGAAGAGCCTATACAAGTCAATTGACAATGCTTCAACAACTGAAATATAAAAAACTTGTCTTAGTCGAAGGATGCAAATATTAACTGTTTTCTAACTACTACTGTGAGACACCACGTTACTAGAGGATGGCAAAAATAATTATGAACATCTCACCTAAAGGCTTTCCACTCCTTCTAGAAATGCCTCTAGATTGTTTTTAAAAGCATCCACTACAGACAAAATATCAAGTGGAAGAACCCCTCACTTCTTTTGAGTTCGTAGGTGAAGCCCCCAAACTCCTCCTTGTACAGGCCTAGTCTGCCTACGTAACTTAACCCTAATAATAATGGATCAAATAGCCGAAGCTATCATTTACGCATTCTAGTGAGGATAACACAATTTAAATATCTTATTCTGAAAATTGAAAAACGACACCTGGACACGGGAATCAAACCTGGGACCTTCGGCTTAGTACCTCAATGCTCTTACCACTGAGCTATCCATGATTCGTCCCGTGCCCATGGTCATTATTCACTCTTCACTCTTCATTCATAGTTAGTTTCCCGTGTCCAGGTGTCATTTTTCAATTTTCAGAATATGATATCTAAATGGTATTCTCACTAGAATGCATAAATGATAGCTTCGGCTATTTGATCCATTAATATGCAATCCCGAACAATTATGTTATAATTGTTAAATGGCTGCAATAACAAATGCCAATCTCCGAGTCGTGGGTGGCTGCGTTGTCTGATGGCTGTGATCTTATATAATCACGTATTTATAAGCTGATGACTTCCGCACGTCCATCATAGACTCTGCCTTAAACTATGAGTGAAGAGTGAAGAATGACCATGGGCATTGGACGAATACTGGATAGCTCAGTGGTAAGAGCATTGGCATACTAAGCCGAAGGTCCCGGGTTCGATTCCCTATCCAAGTGTCATTTTTCAATTTTCAGAATATGATATATAATAATAATAATAATAATGATAAGCACCTGGTACTCTAGGCTATATCCCTCGTAAACCAGTTTGAGGAAATATTAGCTAGTAATATTGCACCGTTGCCCAGGGGATCCCCAAATGTACTAATCGTAAATCCATTTCGTGAAGCCTTTATCCATGTCCCTAAGAGATGAGGTGTTGGTGATAAAGAATATGACGGTGTGGAACCAGTAGAAACTCTTAAATTTAACTTAAGCATAACTAACTAGAGCTTAGTTGGTAGCCGTTGGGTTAATTCCCCTTTCGGTAAAAAAAAATCCCATCGTACCAGCCGGGAATCGAGACCGGGACTACTTGGTTCATTATTACGTGCACCGACCACCACCCCACGGGTCCGCTTTACTAAATATTAATATATATACTTTCATTGATGAATGTACGGAAGATATTATTACAGGGCTCTCAATGTTTTAAAAAGGGGTTCAAGGTATCTTTATAAAGGTATTGCGCTGTAGATTTGAACAAAAATAACAAACTCGAATTTTCTACAAACCCTGTGATTTGGACAAGCCAAAAAATGTTGACCTAAGCAATTTTTATTCTTGGTAAGGTGGCTAGTGTTATTAATTAACATTCAAGTCCCCTCTCCCCACCGAAACCTTTAAATAATGGCTACGTCACTGTTGTGGTTTCGTCTTTCAATTTAGTAAAATTAAAAGAAGAAATATATTTCCATAATTTTCTTTCACAAAACCTACACATTTAACTGTATACACACATTTATCTGACAAGCTATTTGTTCAAGTCATCGTGACATAATGTTTGCCAAATATTTGCTTCGTCATTGACCGCATATGATTAAGGCTCAGTTATATACCGGTATTTATGGGGTTCCCAAAGTGTGGTTTTCGAGCTTCTTTCATGCGACCTGCAGCAGTTTTGGTTTTAGAATATTTTACAATAGAGGGGGGGAGGGGATATTATATAGATGGTTGGTATTATAAAGAAGTCCAAGTAGGCTATAAATTAAATGTTTCAATAATATTAACCACTAAATTTAATTATGAATCACTCATTATAGAAAGGACATTACTCCAAAATCCATGTTTTTCAGGAGATAACTATTTTTTGTTGCATTAGTAGAAACATATAATGAATTTCTAATGATTAATCACAACTCGTGACTGTGTGGAATGCTAGGCCTCCACCGTGGTTCGGATTCCATTAAACTGTAGGTCCTCCATTTCATCTCACAATCACTCTACTATTACACATTAGCGTAAGTGCGTATAACCCGAAAAGTTAGTAAGACGCGGTGCCGCAAATAATAATAATAATAATAATAATAATTTCTAATGCCACAATGAATAAGACTACAGCAACTCTGATATTATAGAACATGTGTTTCTTTGGATTAGTGTATCTTTTTTATTATAAGAAATATATAAAATATGGAATAATGCCCTTTATAATACGATCAAAGTTTTTTCAGTTTTAACCTAATGCATGAAATCTTCCAAAGAAGTATACAACTAATATTTTCATTACAAAACTTCAAAAAACTAATAAAAAATGTTTTTTATCATTGTTATCTATGATTAAACCAAACAATATTACATATTAGAGCTTATTTTACACAACATTGTAACAATCATTAACCATCACTGTTACTTGGCTTATAGTCTATTTGCTGAACATTGAGAGATGCATATCATTACTAAAAAAACAGTAAATAATAATATATGTCGTACAATCAATATTATAATAATATCAAACAATTGTTTGTAACAATAGGAATAAAGCCCTTTCTTATCTGCCATTTGAAAAAGCAGTGCCACTACTCCCATATGAATAGTTGGTATGAATCCCTTTCTATACAGAAACGTGCGCCTATGTTATATTAAATCTGGTATGGCAATATCTATTTTTTTTAATAAAGTTCTTTATTTAATAAGTGATTCAATTTTTATTACTACACTTTCAAGCTTTTATAAAGGGCTATTTAGGCCTACTTACCAAAAAAATAGTTGTGTGTTTGTGTATGTGAAATACTGCACATCAACTATGTTATTTTTAGAATTATATTATTGTTCATAACCTTTTGTAATTCCTGTTGAAGGCTATATAGCGAGTGAATCACGCATTTCGAAATGATTTAGCTATTAGCTCAAGATCCATCCAGCAACAACTACCATCGTACTTAACGCTTTCATGACTTTTTTATTATTTGAATTTAGATGCTATTAAAGTTTTAATTACCTTCAAGTTTATTTCTAACCATACCAATTTTGAAACCCTGTTTAAACACGTGATTAACTTAGAAAGTGAGGATAATCAATTATTATTATGATGTAGGTGGTAAAAGATATTTTTTATTAAGGTGAAATTGAAATAATGTGTGTATATAGAAAGAAGAGAGGCAGTAGTGAGTGGTGCGCCCAGATGTATCACACTCTTGGTTTGGGGAAAGACTGAGGGGTGGGAGGGGAGGGATACAAAATTAAGGTCTTAACCATGAGAATGATTCGAGGGTTTGAGGGGTGGGGGTTTGTAGGGTGCTTGTAGGGCACAGACTTCTAAGCAATTGAATCCTAGAAAATATATTAATTTTAAATGCCTTCATAAGCCAATATTCTTTTATATGGTATCTAAGGACGGATTTTAAAATAGTGCACCTGTTTTAAATATCTATTTTTTTGTCATGTATAATAGGTAATTAAAAAACATCGTATGTATGCTTAATCATATACTACTCTTTGGTTTGTGAGTAAGGACCATAACATTAATAAAATGTTTAAAAAGAAGCTCTAATTAAAAAATGGTGGCTACTTTGAAGTTTTCTAAATTGATAAATCATTTACAGTTATAAATTGTGTACAACACTTCGCCCCTCCCCCCCCCCGGTCCCCTCCTTCCCATAGGTCTACGGCCACCATTACAATGTATCGAAGATATAAACTTATATAAACACAAACAATGTTTGTTATGCATTACATTTTTACTCCTTACTCACACCCTTTTAAATAAGTCATACCTACGACCTTGGACCCTCTAACCTGACGGCATTACGTATTACGCACAACCTAATGAGCTGTGCTGCGCACACTTATGAAATAATAATAGTGACACAGTAGGACGTCGATAATTTGGACTAATTGGGGATCAACTCAGTCCGAATTATCAATTTGTCCGGATTTTCAAAAATAATGTACCTATACCAAAAATTAAAAAATAATCATAGAAGGGATGCTTATGAAAACTCAGTGTTAAGGTAGAAACATTTTCACTTTACTTTAACAACGGATTTACACATTTTTTGTTGTTGTTGCTAAATATCACAAATGCTGAAAAAATAAATTAAGGCCAACATTGAACAACGAAATAAGACTAATTTTTTTTTGCAAGGGTTGAGGTGCGTTTTTTGGGGGCCATATCTCTGTGGCTATTTTCATAAACAATATATTTTCATATTGAACCGGATTATTGATGAACCGGATTTTTGACGTCCGAATTATCGATGCTCTACTGTATGTATAAGAATAACAAGTGGTATAGTGTATACAAATATGTTAACAATAATCTGAAAATAGCATTTGTTAAGAATAACCATCGTTTACATAATTATATTAATTCAAATATATGTTAGTTTCAATATATTGAATGCCAGCCCAAACTGTGTAGAGCTAAGACTTTTTTTTAACAATTCTACAGCATAGAAGCCAACCACAGTCTCTACGCATATATTTAAGAACCCTTATTAGGTTTGCAACTTCAAATTTCCCTTCTAATAGTATTATGTTTTCCCTTTTTTTTTCAGAAAACTTCATGCAATGCGACAACACGTCCCTTCCAGTAAAGACAATAACATGATGTGACGCGCCTTGGTGGCGTATTTAGCAAACGTGCTAGGCGTGTTTAGCTAGACTGTTGAAGACGGGGAGATGAGGCTCGTATCTCGGTCGGGTGAACTGGGGGAGGGGGGCTAAATTGTTTTACACTCTCCCTCCACGCAAATGTGGGTTCGCTTCCTCTAAATGAAAGCTTCCCAACTCCTAACCCATCAGCGTAATCAGTAATTAAGCGTATAAACTGAACGGGTAGTAAGACGCGGTGCTAAATATAAAAAAACATGGTGGGTCCATCTGATAGCTATTAATTAGCCAACGATCTCACACGTCCATCGCAGACTACACCTTAAAGTGCCCTTTGCACAGAAAAAAACTTAAAATCTTAATGATAAAGAATTGGAGCACTAAGCAAAAAGTCAAGCGTTAGATTCCTTTTTCTATGTGCCATTTATTCAACGTATATTTGAGCCAAAATCTTTATAAAAAAAATTAACAAGTAGATTGTGTGAATAATAGTGGCAATCTGTGGATAATTATGTAAGTAAATAACGCATCATCAAAAAAACTTAGTAATTAATACTCTGAAATTAAAACTCATTTATAAAATAATCTATAATATTAACCCCGTTTTTAGTTCAACGCGTTTATTATGCCCGTTTATGCATTAGGTAACTTTATTTTATTTTTTTACCTTTTTAGCACCACGATACACTAATCGTTGATGGTATACTCATAAGTATTAATTAAACTAATGGGTTGGGAATGAGGAAAGTTATGTTTAGAGTAAGTGTACCCACATTTGCATGAAGAGACTATGTGTAAAACCAGTTAGAAAAAGGCACCCTCAGTACACCCTAACGGGATTAGAACTCCGATATCTCCGTAATCGGAAATCCAGTCTATTACGAGAGTGACGCCTTAGAGTTTAGATCATTGATGGACAAAGTACGGACTGCGGGCCAGTTTCGGCCCACGGACAGGTTTAATGCAGCCCGTGAAAGGATTCCAAATTCCGATGAAAAAATGTGTTAGGAAACGAGGGAAAACAAGAAAAAAATTTGCACTTGTTTGTTTTTATTTATATTGTATAGCTTAGTGAATAGTGTCCAGAGATTAATTAATACTCAAACTATCCACGAAATTGGAATGTTAACGTTTGGTTGAGAATAATTCAAGTAGTGATAAGTTTGTTTTAGTCAAGTATTTTTAAATAACGTAGACAACTCACATTGCATTAGAACTACATATCATTATAATAAAAATCCATTTAATAATTAATAGGATCTAATTGTACAATAGTTTTGTAAACTGTACCATTGTGACTTTTTAATAAACGGTTTTAACCCGCATGATGTTTTTTTTGTTTTTTTTTTGTTTTTGCCCACTCCACGAAAAGTTTGCTCATCACTGGTTTAGACCATTCCACCACCGAGAAGAGTGGTTTTAATAAATTTTATGGTAATGAAGCTGGGCCCTCATATATCAACTAGTTTTTTTTTGCCGAAAAGTGGCTTACTTGTGATATTACTTCTAGTCCTACAGTTATGGCATTTCGACATGCTTAATTTATTCTTCACTGTGCATATGAGCCACTCTGGTTTGAATGTAAAGTAGCAGGAAAGATAGACCTGACAGAAATCCTCTTCCCACCCACTCCCCTTTACATAACACCTTTTTTTTACTTCCCAAATGTTTTCCACTTGGCCAATAAAAGGGCAGTAAAAGAGAAAGGAATACAATTAAACTCTCGTGACACTTTTAACTCTACTAAGGAGCTTAGTAGTTTGTGTGTGTATGATTATATCCACTTTAAAAAGTGATTAAGAGAGGTATATTAATTAGTATCCAACATACGGTATATGCCCAAGTTTAAGTAATTTAATCATTATTATTTTTTATCACCGCGTATTATGACCCGTTTGAGCTGTACCCATATACACTAATTACACTACACCTAATTTCACCGCTGCACGTCTTATGTGAGAAAATATGTATCATTGCTGTCTTTCTCTCACTGTTAACTGTTGCCAAATCTCGCTTTCAGTTATGTCAGAAGGGGGTGTGCTGGGGTGTTAGAGAAGCTACTGGCAAAAATCGACAAACCAGCGTTGCAAAATGTATCTTATATTTGAGCGAGGTGTGAACACAAGAAAACCAAAGAATGACAACGCTGTTTACCAACAGTAAGTGGCCAAGCAGTTACCTCAGAGATCGTATCCAGTGTAATGTGTTACTGATGAGTAAGTATTCATTTCTAAATATTTTTTATTAATAAAAATTATATAATTAAATAGATTTATGAAACTAACTTAATTTCTCGTTATTTTACGACTGTCGAAAGAGATGCCTACAGGCTTGTGGATGACTCATGGTAAAAACAAACCAATTCACTGATAATAATCGGTGAAGCTCGGGTACAAAAATAGCGAACGGTATTTTCTGATCATTTTATGCTTTATAGTTCTAATAAATGTACGAATAGCAGTGTATTGTTTATCATCAGATATTATTCATGAAAGTATGGGCTGCATCGTTGTGATTTCGTACTTCTAATAAGTAAATCCCACTTCGGTGGCCGCATGGTCTAACGTGCTACTCTCACAGTAGACTAGACTGCTGATGACGGAGAGATCGAGGTTTGAATATAGGTCATGTGTACTGAGGGTGTATTCCCAAACTGGTTTTTAACTCTCCCTCCATGTAAATTTGGGCATACTTTATCTAAATATAACCTTCATTATGCCTAAAACCATTAACATAATTAGGCCTAGTACATAAGCTTAAAACACGTAAGGTAGTAAGACACGGTGCTTAAAAAACCTCCTTAATCCCTAACACATTAGTTGAATTAGAACATAGGCATACAACCCGAATGGGTAGTAAAGCGTGACGATAAAAAAATGGTTTGTGATAAGTGCTAGGTAATTATGTATACCTTCGATGTACAGTACGTATAAGTAATAAATTGTTAAAGGGAAATTTAAAAACTGTCAATTTCTTGTGAACATTTCAGATGAATTAAACTTAGGACTAAAAAATTAAAATAAAAAACCATCAGAAATCATGAGTCAATTAAAATAATTGAGAAAAGGTTAAAAAATATTCAGCCACCGGGAAGCAAACTGATAATTTAGACCTCATTTTTGAAGAAATATTAATCATAAAACCTACTTCGATGTAAAATGAAATGATTTTTTCACTAACTCAGAATTTTGAATTCTTAACAGACGTTCTATTTGATCCGTAGATTCCCTAGTCTTCCTAAATGTTTTATGAAAAAATAAATACACGTATAAATAAATTTTCAAGATACAAGGTTAGCCTAAAGTTAAAAATAAAATAAAATGATTTGATGGTTTTTAAAAATTAATTCTACTGTATATTGGATTAAAGCTAGGGCTGTGCCGGATCCATAACATTGTGAAAACATTTCGGAAATTGGTTGTTCCTGAAACTCAGGCGGGAAAATAATATTCCCCTGGATTTTTCGGGTAAAACTATTTTTAAAAATACATTCAAGGACCATTTATCAATACCGTGTCTGTATTTAAATTTAATTAAAAATATTATAATTTAGAAAATTTAAATTAACCTTATCTTCCGTTAAGTGAATGGATAACCGAAACTTCGGTCGTTTTTACTAATTACCTTACAACACAACTGAGTGTCATTAAATAAATAACCACACTACTCAAAATTGAGGGAAACGTCTATCCCAGAATAGATTTAAAGCAAGAAAACACATTTTCAGCGCAAAATAACTATTTAAGTGGAGTTTAGTATCCAAGTATGCACAAAATACACCTTCACCACACATATCTACATAAATACAGATCTATTACGCAAATATTATTATTTTGAATAGTATCCATTTGCTTTTGTGTCATAGATAATAATAGTTGTACAAACGGAAATTTTTGGAATCCAACAACGTTCTTTGTGAGGAATATAATAACTACAAATTATTTTGAATATTTTGATGTTTGATTGTGTAAGTATTCACTAAAATATGTGCCATGAATTTTTATTTAAGAACTTTTTTGTCAATCTTAAAATCTATTTTTAGAATGTATTTATATTCATACCAAAAATGCTTAGTTAAAAACACACAGTTATAATAGTTGCATTAGGCTTAGGTTTTTTTAATTTACATTACATCCAAAATCTTACTCAACACTTGCCAGACAACACTTTCTTTGGTTTTTATTTGGAAGAGTTAAAAATTAAATAATATAAATTATATTAAATATCCTGAGTTTCGTATTTATTTCCTTTAATTTTTTTTACAAATTACATAATTTAAATGTGTTTTTAATACCTACAGCTCCAACAGAATCAAAGTTTTTGTCCAATCTCCTTACTTTTAAAAAAAATATTTTTGATATTTACCACTACATTTTAACTTATTGAAACTAACATTAAAAAAAATATTATTGGAATGAATGGGAAGGCTTGGCTTGGAATAGAATAATAAATACGAAAAATAAATATAATCATAAATTGGAAAAAAAACTTTTAGTTTGTTTTCTGTTTCCCGCTCCGTTCCCGCGGGAATTCGTTATTTACTGTACGGAAATTTTCAGAAGACCAAATTTCATTACCACACATGACTAATTTAAACAAATTTGTAATTAAAGATATTAATCTATTTTTTAATTCTGAAATTTAGAGATTGAAACACATTAATCTAACGGTAATAAAAATAGGTAGAATTTTTTTTTTAAATTCATGGAACCATAAAAGTGACCTAAAGCTCTTTATGACTCCCGGTAAATTTGAAAATAGGTAAAAATCAGAATACCTAGTCCCAAATTGTTTGATAACACTTATTTAATCTAGCCCCACGCACAACACACTAATCACTGACAGAAACATGATAATTTGTTGAGGAGTGTGTCTCCCTAATTTAGAAGGCGGTGTAACTTGGAACCTGAACTGGTCTCAATTTAAATAGCCGTAAAAATCCTATTAAAACAGCCGATGGTAAAGATTTGATGCCACCATATAAATGACGTGGTCAAAGTCTACGTGTTCTTACTTGCAATAAAAAAAATACTCACAATGTGAAAGTGATGTTGCGTGATGGAACACATTAGTTGTAATCTCTTTTAACTATGATAAGTCTGCATGTGAGGAAAGGAGACCATATACAGATTTGTCGGTTATTTTAAAAATAAAAACCTTTACAAATATGGCATTACATTAGCAGAGTTGTT
The DNA here is from genome assembly GCA_902141385.1 of Timema californicum. Lineage (NCBI taxonomy): Eukaryota > Metazoa > Arthropoda > Insecta > Phasmatodea > Timematidae > Timema > Timema californicum. Next base: position 70,560 of record CABFOW010003146.1, on the reverse strand, counting down.
GGTCAACTGAGTTGCCGTACATTTTTCGGTTCACACCTTGTCCATATTATCGTTTATTAATGATTATATTTAACATGTGGTACCAAGGTTAAGTTATTCTGAATTTATATTGGACATCAGAGTACTTAAAACAAATCTTGGCAAGAAATTGTCATACAAACATGCCTTGTAAGAAACGAATTAGAATAACAAATAGTAATTACACTTTAGCACACACATTTGAGCGAATATAACGAAAAGAAAATTATATTTATTAAGATAAATTGAAAAAAGTATAAATAAAATATTTGTTTGGACTACAAAATATTGAGTAGTTATTGTTTTAATAAATGACTTATTCCAGACATTATTTTTACAATACTGCATTGAAATACAGACATTTTAGTTATATAGCCAAGCAACTATTTTATTTTAAGGCAAAAAAATTCCATCAAGACCGTCTTGCTATCTTTTAAGTACTAAACTTAATAAAGCATGCATATTTTATTTTGGTCACTCTTTGATGTGTTAGCTTAGTCCACAGGAAACAAGTAATTATGTAACATTTAAGTTGTGAGGATGGACTTTAACTTATATGGTTTGCCAGCTTTTGTCGGATCCAGTTAAAACTCGCGTTTCTAGTCTCTCTTAGAATGTTTATTGGATGTCGTATTAACATTTTTCTTTTTCAGTTAAAACTAGGTTTTTTATATCACTCATCACTCTTCGATAAAAATAAGTAATCAATATATATATATATATTTATATTATTTTTTTATTTAAGGCACGTATACCATAAACATATTGCTTAGGGTGTTCCACGTTTGGTTGAAACTTGTCAATAAATTCAAAAATAGTAGGGAGGATGCGCGCGCGCACACACACACTGGGGGGGGGGGGTTACTGGCTTTTAGTGGCATGTTAAAGTTAAATCTAGGAAAAACTTGGCCACCCTAATTCATTCCGTTAATTTAATATGCAATTGAATAAACCATATCTAGGATCAGATTGGTGAATTCTCGTAACAAAGGACAAGAGCCTTAATCCTTGAGTATTATTTCCCCCCTTCTTTCCCCATCTATTTCTTTGGCACATTCTACCCCTACTTTTATAAGGCGAATGCAATATGCAAGTGGAAAGGGAAAGGAAGAGGAAAATATATTGGTCTAAGCTTATGTTTCTAAGTCACACTAAACATTTCTAATTCAGAATCTATTGGCGTGATCGTCCAGTTTAAGTTGCCACATATGCATTCTGTTATTAGAAAAGACGGCGGAAATATATATTTGCCAGGAACTGCACCAGAATGCTAGTCTGGTAAGAGGACACAAACCCTCACATTATTGTTAGTAGGCAATCAGGATCGAACCTCAACCTATAGGTAAAAGATAAGCACGTTCCGTCGAGTCTGCAGGTACCAAGTTGGGTTCCCATGAGCCTCCCTGATTAAGCAACACTGAGATCAAGTGAAGAAACCTTTTGAAATGGACAAAGTGGAGGAGGACTAGGCACGAGGAGAAGAGGGGTGTTGGGGGGGGGA